>JBBYHM010384382.1:0-15517 GCA_038381775.1 Adansonia rubrostipa
CATCCAAGCTTGGTCATTTGATTATAAGCATCTTTAGAAATTTTTTTGTGGTTAGTTTAACATATTTGAATATGTTTGATGGATTTTATACTATTTTAAGGTTATATTGTAATTTTAGAAAGTTTAAGGACTAATTTGCAAAATGTTAAAAAATTTTTTTGTGGCCATAGGTGTTTGGCCAAATCATATGCATGATTTTTAGTGTGGTTCTTGTGATTTTTGATTATATGTTTTATGTTAATTTATGATTTTTTTATTTTATAAGGGCTAAATTGTAAAAATGAAATCTTTTGTTTCAAGGCCATCCATACTTGGCCGATTACTTGTGTATGCTTTTGAAAGTGTCTTCTAGTTTATTTTGATATTGTAGACACCTTATTTTGTCCGACCAGTTTTTGTTATCCTAAGAGTTAGGTAAAAGATGAAAAAATAATAAAAAAATAGAAATAAAGTTAGGGGATGATCGTCGCTAGGCAAAAAAGTTTTTTTGGGAAGGTCTAAAATTCCTATGGTCTGCTTTAAAGAAAAATGCAAAAACGAGACATCAAAGGTCATTTTTAGGGTGTCATCAAAGTTGTTCAGGAAAGTATGCGAGCCAAGTTGCCTCTCTTTGTGACCAAGATAAGACAACTCGAGGAACCTAAGATATGTGCGGGTTATATGGGTGCTTAAACACTGTCACCAGACTTTCACGTGACCAAAATTTTGAATTTCCAAGTGTAGTATTGATACAAGAGGGTTTGGTATTGATACCCAAGGTGTGGTATCGATAGGTGTGGTATCGATACCTGGCATGTTTGTATCGATACAGACCTTAGCAGTAGATAAAGTTGTGATTTTTGGCAAAATGTATCGATGCACAAGCATAGGTATCGATACAAATCAATGGAGTATCGATACAAATCAATGGAGTATCGATACTGGCCTCTAAGTCTCGAGACTAGAAACATTTTTTTGCTCTTAGTATCGATACATAACTTATTGTATCGATACTGAGGAGTAAAATGTACCTTGTGTATCGATACACCAAGACATTTTTGCCTAGTTCAAGCCATTTGTCAGCCTCTTAAAACCTGATTTAAACATGTTTTTACACCAAGGAACTATCATATAACATTGCAAACCTCAACTATGGATCCATTAACAAATTCTAACAAAATTTTGGAGTCTAAACAATTAATGACAAAGGTCACTTTCATTATATGGGTGTAAGAGGATGGCAGGTATATCTCCATCTCGCAGGCTTTCACAGCCTTTCTGCCTACTTGCTTAGCATGGCAGAACCAATAAGAAGGGAGTCAACTGGTCATCGCAACTGGAGATATGCCCTAGTGCAAAAAAAAAAACCAAAAATGCCTTTTGCATTGTCCTCTAAAAGAAGGGGCTGAACCAAGAAAAAAAATGAATCAGTGATCTCAGAAAAAAAAACTCTCTCAGCTATAAAAAAAAACCTCTCCAGCAATCCAAAAAAACTCTTCATCCATCCCCACAAATCCACTAGCAACTCCAACTCCAAAAAGCTTACCAAAACACCGTTCCATTGCCTTCCACCCTCAACCAACTTCTATTCCCATAGCTCCCTAAAACCACCACTAGAACACCTTCAAAAACTCAACCTTTCACATATTTTCATCCTAAAAACACCCTATTAGCAGCCACATTACCAGAAAGCTTCTTCTTTTCACCTTTTCTTGCTAAACAATAGCAAAAAGAGGGAAGGAATTGAGCTTAAAGTTACTACTTTAAAGCAGGAAGAAACTTCAAGCCTTAGATGGTATATCTTTTACGTTATCCCATGTATCTTTTGTTTTAAGCATACATTTCATCTTAGTAAACTCTTTTTATACTTTTATGGATACTTAGGACTCCAATGCATTTTTTGTGGCTTTAGTTGTGTTAATTTAGGATCTTGATGTTTTTCTTGGTGCCTTCATGTTGTTTGGTTAACTAAGCATCTTCCTTTGCATTTTCATCACCATAACTGCCTCTTTCCTTGCACTTCTTTTTATGTTCCTTCCATATTCATGTCTTTATCTCATGTTTAAAGAATGCATCTTAACATGTCATAGGTATGCCCATACATTTCCTAGCAGCTTGATAGGTTCCATGAAATAAAAATGCTTTTTCTTTAGCAAAGTCTTTTTTTAAATGTGTTCATCCTAAGTATGTTCATGAATATCTATCATCTCCATGCATTTTGTTTTATCTTTTTTTATGCAAAATGTCATCTTTGCTTGTGCTTATTTGTTCTCCATGTTCTATATTATGTTTGTGGCACTTTGCTTGTGTTGAAATGCTTGTTTGAATGCTAGAAAACCCGATTTCAAAAAATATCCCCAAGTTAAGCACTTGCTATCTCCCACGCATGGAGAATAACATGGGCTTAAGATTTTTATGGAGTTGGTTTTCTAACCTTGGGGGCAATGCAAGTATTCAATTCTGGATTCATGGAAGAATGAGTATAAGAATATTGGTTTTCAAAAGAAATGAAATGAAGTCTTTTAGTTGAAAAATGTGAATCCTTGGTCCTTAGCCAAACACCCTCATGATGGCATGGTCAACGGGTTGTTTCATCATCCCAAACTACTCCGAGACTGTGGAACAAACTTGTGATGCCCATGTCAACCCCTCATCTCGGTTATAGATGTTAGAACGTCCATGGCCTGAGCTCAACCCAATGAAAAACCAAAAACACCGAACACATCCATTGTTTTGTTCTGGCAGCATAGTGGTTTGGTTTTGAAAAATTATTTAAAAATAAAAAATCATTTATCCAGAATGTATTTGTATTTTTTGTTGAAGGATTTTGAATTACCTTTCCAACGATATCTCATTTACCTTCAGATCATCTCAGATGAAATAGTTATGATTTTTTGAATCCTTGTTGTCCGAAACCCCTAGATCCAGCAAGCAATCTATTGTTCAGGCTATGTCGGCCCAACAAACAACATTTTTGAATCCCTTGAATATTTTTCCCATCAAGTTCATGAAATTTCCTTTCCGAAAAGGTGTTATTCGCATTTTAATAATTTTGGATGAATCCGAAATGATTTTTCAAAGTCCATTATACCTTTACCCTATACATGCTACTAGTGTCGAGATAGGTTGAAATTAAAAAATTAATTCCACCTAGAAAGTGATTTTCTAGGATTTTGGAATTTTTTTTTACATTAATCCTCATCAAGTTACCTTTCCAACGGTACCTCATTTACCCCCAGGATAAGCTCGTAATAAATTCAGAAAGAGAAACAATGCAATGCTGTCCTCTATTTCTAACCCAAATTCTGAAATGCTTTTATTGAGGCGTTCGAATGCCTCATGATATACTCGGCTTATTCCCATGACCTCAGCCCTCTTGACTGGGACCAAGGCTAAGTAAAAGTGGAACATTTTAGCCAAACCTTTGGCTCTCGATTTTCAAAGATCCCCCTATCAAAAAAATGACCCTTTCCTCTTAAACATCAAAAATTTTTATTTTTAGGGATACTCTAACCCCATTACTTCGAGGGGATACTCCAACCCCGCTTTTACCTCAAAATGTCATCGAATTTTCATTTTTGAGGATACTTCACCCCACTACTCTGAGGGGATACTCTAACCCCGCTTTTACCGTAAATCCAATATCAAACTTTCATTTTTGGGGATACTCTAATCCCACTCTTCTGAGGGGATACTCCAACCCTGCTTTTTATATTCCTTCTAATATCCAAGCTTTTCTCCCTTTCGAGTCATCGAAACCTTTTTCTCCTCAAATTCCCAGTGAATCTAACTAAGTCTCACCGTTGTCATCTTGGTTATTCATCAATAATCGAAGGCAACTATGAGATACATCTCAATCATCCCTCTTGTTTATGTATTTTATATGTTTATTTTTATGTGGATTTATTTATTGTTTTCTTTCCTATCTTACTAATATGTTTCCTCTTGTGGGGACCTTGAGCATTCATGCTTTAAAAATCATTTTCAAAATCACAAAACGATATCTCGTGTCGATATCTCTCCAGTGCCAGGCATGAAATATTTGATTTTTTTAAATCCATCTGGAGATCATTTTCATTAAAAACCCCTATGTTTCTCACATCTCCGAGGCATATGGGTGATAAAATTTTCATTAAAAACTGAACTTGTATCTCTACAAAATTTCATGCATTAGAGGGAATTATATTTAAATAATGATAAAAATAAAATCGAGGAAATCGAGATTCAAGTAAGATGTAGTTAGATAGAATCGATTTTCGGGCATCATGGGGGTGCTAATCCTTCCCCACATGTAACCAACTCCTGAACCCAAAATAACGAATCTTTGGTATTATTTTCAATAGTCATCTGATCATGCCTAACTTAAAATGATCGGTGGCGACTCCAAGTTTATGGCCACTTCATGGTGGCCATCCAAGACTAGTCGGATAAGTGATTCATCTGATGGTCTTTTACTCCTTCATGTCAAACATTAAAAGATTTTTAAGTTGAGCGTGCTTTGGCCCTTCAGATCGTCTGAAGTTGGAAAAGGATGGGCATGCGGAACATCGACAGCTTGGCGACTCCACTGGGGACAAACTTAAAAAGTTAGGCCTATGACTAGCTATATCTTGCTTGGTTCTTCAGTTTCCATAATTATTTAGATATAATTTCTTCTCTTTTTTTTTACCTTCTAATCTTTTACTTTTTATGCCTTTATTTTGTGATTTTTTTTTAGGAATCGCCTTCTTTTTGAATGAATGTTGATTTGAATACGTATGGTAATATGGAGTAAAATAAAAAAAGTTTGATAGTTTTCCCAACACACACCGTGCACTTTCACTTTGCATTAGATTCCCACAAAGCACCATGGTGAGGCTAGGATCCTAATTATTAGGAAGACGTGAGCGATCCACCTTTGCGAGTAATCGTCCACATAAGCATGGTAAGACCTTTTGGGATGTAAATTACCTATGTCTCTCGTGAGTAATCCTCCGCATTTGCATAGGGAAATACATCCAATGGGTCAAACTTGTTTCGCCAAACCCGCGATGGGCCCAGGATTGGGGTGCCTCGATTGTCCTTACCGGATGGAGGAGCGATTCAGATACCTATTTAGGCATCTACTTAAACTCATATAGTGAGCCCTACGAGCCAAACCATGTCAAACCATACCAGAATGCTGATAGAATAACCCGAAAAATAGGGTCACTCGGGGAAATATTTCTTATCTTTACTCTTACATACCATTGGTTACGTGGGCAATGATGTCAAGCCATACCAGAATGCTAATAGAATAACCCGAAGAATAGGGTCACTCAAGGAAACATTTCTTATCTTTACTCTTACATACCATTGGTTACGCGAGAAATGATGGGTGCATGTTGACACCTACATTTATCTTTTTATTTTCATAGTATATGCCATTATGTTCGATAGTAAATCCTTTTTTAATAAGTAGATAAGGGTAAGTGAATGCCGTTACTCGCAATGCCATCTTGAATAGCCATATCTGACGAAGATAAGCCGTCATGCTACCCAAACGATGGCTTAGCATCAGCATTTAGATGGCTGGTCTTAATCTTTATGAGGTATCATGTTACTTCGTGAAGAGACAATTTTAATACAGCTATGCATGTATGCTGCTTGTTCAATGCCTTAACATTGGTAATCCTCTTATCTGCCCCTTGGTGTTATACTACCTATTTTGGGGGCAAATTTGTGTGATTTCTTCTATTTCTTACCTTTTCCCCATTATTTCATATTGGTTACTAACTCATTCCCTTTTGCTTTTCTTTTTTTGCCATGCATCATTTCATCATAATTACTATTATCATGGGACAATTGGCTTTAGTGGGTTAGTGTTCACCAAGGGGCACCTGTCATGGAGCAACAGTCTAAAAGCCTTTTGAAAAAGTTCAAGCATGGTTAGAGCGCCGACAATGTGAAGATGGAGACATCCTTAAACTGGGGCATGCCATAGTAGTACATGAAAAGATTAAGATAGGATGTTGTCAAAGCGATTGGCAAGACCTGAGGATCATATAGACTAATTGGGATAATACTGAAAAGGAATCATTCACTAAAAGATATGGAGATATCTCTCTTCTGCTTCAAGTTCGTTTGGATGTCAGTTTGTTGCAAGTGGCCTCTCAATTTTGGAATCCAGCATACCGGTGCTTCACTTTCAATCATAAAGACTTAGTCCCTAAAGTTGATGAATACACAGCGTTACTCAACATTGAAAAGGCAAAGGCCGACAGGATATACTGCAAAGCATTGAATCTTTCAACCTTCAAAAAAGATTAGCTCAAATCCTTGGGGCAACGAAGTCTTGGATTGAAATTCATATTAAATCAAAGGGGAACAATGAATGCATCTCATTGGCCAGTCTGAGAGAAGCAATGGTGAATACCATTGACATTCGAAAAATCCAAGATATCTACGCTTTGGCCATATATAGTCTGGTTATATTCCCAAAGACATTAGGCTATATTGAAGCTACAGTAGAAGATATCTTTTCTCGTTTGTGCTACAACATTAATCTTGCATTGGCCATCCTTGCTGAAACTATTCGAGCTTTTAATTTTTATGAAAAAATGGGAATGGGTTGATTCATCGAATGTGCACTACTTCTTCATATTTGGCTCATCAACCACTTTGGCCTTGAAGAATGTAGGACATCATGTTGCTTTTTACCCAGCTTTAGCCCTATCTCTAAGGTACTTAAGAATGATTAGCCTCAAGATAAATCTGAAGAGCAATGGATCCAAAAATTTTGAAACCTCAATGGGGAGGAGGTAACATGGAAGGTTTTTTGGTTTTTCCCATAAATGGTCATATACCGATGCGGAGTTACAACTGTGTATTGCTCATGGGATTATGGGAAGTACTAGTTATGCCTCTCTTTTAGTTCTTCGACAATTCCAGTGCTATCAATTCATCCCCCTCATTTAAGACTTAGAGTTATGGGATTTTGATTATGGTGAGCCCGGCTACAAGTCAAAAGTCCATCTAGCTTTTCAAGCATAGGAAAAAACCCGCTGCATGGAGAGATATTGGAGAGGGAGTACTATGACCCTAAGATATGATGAATGGAGGATCCATCGAGTTAATTACTCTTTGCCCCTGTCTGGTATTGGGACATCACATATGTTAGTTGATGAATTTCCCTCTAAAATTGAATTGCTTAAGTAAAATTTTAAACAAGAAAAGGCTACCTTTGCTAAAAAGATCGCTCGATTAAAGGAGGAAAATAGTCAATTGAAAATGGACCTCTACCTCAGGGATGGCGAGATGAGCAGGGCTGTCAAGGAGAAAAACCACTTCAAAAAGGATCTCGAGAACTTAAAAGGAGACTATATGGCCCTTAACAAAGCAAGCAAGTCTCGAAGACTTGGAAAGTCACCGGTCGAGTGAAGGATAGAAATTACTACCCTCGAGAAGGAACTACACCAATGGAGAGAAACTGCTAGGGTCAATACAGAAAAGCTGGTTAGAACCCAAGCTCTTGCATCAACTTATCAAAGGAGGAATGAATGATTAGAGGCTTGAGTCCAAGATGTGAGAGCAAACCAGGCCAAAAGTGGAGTTTTGACACTCAAAATCCAAGACTTAGAGCATTCTCTTCAAGCTCACCAAGACCAGGTCAATGTACTAGTGAGAGCCTCCGAACAGCGAGAGTAAGAAGCAAGTGGTTGATAATGCATGCAAAATCATCAAGACTATTATTGCCATATCACAGAATAGATCCAGGCAGCTCAGTTGGAGGTTGAGAACATAATAGATGTAGCTCGAACCCTGACACGTGATATCTTACCCATCGAAGCCCATGAGCAAGATTTGTTGTATTTTTTGGACCATGTGTAATCAAGCAATGTAACCGTGTCAGACATTTTTGAATGTAATCATATGTAATCAAGACATTTTGTTGCTTTAATGAAGGATGCTATTGGTGGAGCTGTCCCTTTATCCAATTGTCTTTTTTTTTGCATTTACATAACTAACTTGATCCTTTCATGGTTTTTATTTTTTCATCTTCATTGCATCAAACATATGCATACCATAAAGGCCTAATCTAAAAATTATTTAAAGTGAAGGTGATACAAAACACAAAATCTATAGTTCATCATCGGTACAAAACTCGCAATCATCAGAAAGCGATGGAAAACGATCATCAGGCCCGCTTTGAAATACTCAAACTCATGTATAGGGAGTCCCAAGAGTAAACGCTTTGTAAGAATGAGGAACTTCAAGCATAGATTGCTGAGCTAACCAAATTGTTGTCTAATGCATTAAAGGAAAAAGGGAAAACGAGCATCGTCAAGATGGGAAAAGAACTAGTGCACCCTGAAAGTAATTTAAGTGGTGGTACTAAGGCCACCAACGCTTAAGACATGGGCAACACCCTTTGGCAATGAACATCCCACAATCCCAGCCATTTATTTATATTAATCCTGCAATAACATCCTATTTAATTTAAGGATTTCAAGGTATGGGCTTTTCACCATCAAAGCTTGTAGTCCCGAACCTCGATGAGCACATAGAGCAAGAGAAAACAAAGAGGCCTTTAGAAAATGATGAGAAGTTAGACAAGTATCACTCATTAGAGAAGCGTCTTCAAGCTGTGGAAAAAAGTAACAAATTTGGAGTCAAAGACGCAAAGTCATTAGGCCTAGTTTCAAGCTTCGTCACCCCACCTAAGTTTAAAGTGCCCGACTTTGAAAAATACAATGGGACTACTGACCCTATTGCCCATCTTCCTATGTACTATCATAAAATGGCTGGACATGAAGAGAATGAGAAGCTACTGATTCATTGCTTTCAGGATAGCCTAACTGGGGTAGCCCTTTGTTGGTACATAGGGCTTGATCCTACAAGAATTCAAACATGGGTAGACTTGGCATGCATATTCCTTGAATAGTATAAGCATGTGTCTGATTGCATCCTAGATTGTCTTTCCCTCATGAACATGGAAAAAAAATCTTTCAAGAATTTTAGACAGTATGCTCAGAGGTTAAGGGAGGAGGTAATTCAAGTTCACCCTCTTCTAACTGAAAAAGAAATGACAGTTATGTTTGTTGGCACCTTATGAGCTCCTTACTATGAAAGGCTAGTAGGAAGTGCCACAAAAAATTTCACTGATATGGTTATATCAGGTGAAATGATTGAGAGCGCCATCAAGAGTGGCAGAATATCTGTTGAAAAAGCATTTGGTTCAGTCAAAGGGAAAGCAAATAAGGGTAAGGAGAGGGAAGTGAACGCAGTAGGCGAGACTCGTGCTAGGTTTGATCAAAGCCTGCATCCAGCATAGCTAATGTACTTCCCAAGGATGCTGAATACGGGTCTTACCCCTTACTCATTAGCACCGCAACCAGTCCATGCTACTGAGTTCGCTTCTGCAATGAGCTTTACATCAAATCCCGTGCAAAGTATGGCCCAAAATGCATAGCCCTGTAATATGCACAATGCGAGAGCCTAAATAACCAATAAGCATCTCGAGAAGGGGAGCACTTTAAACCATTCCCTTACTCGTATAAAGAGATCTATTTTGCTTGTTGGCAAGCAAACTAGTGGCACCAATATTCACAAACCCAGGATCACCACCATACCCCAAGTGGTATGATGAGAATGCCTATTGTGAATACCACGCGGGAGCATAAGGCCACTATATTGAGAACTATATTTCATTCAAAAGAAAGGTGCAAGGTTTACTAAAAAAATGAATGATCAAGATTGAGCAAGGTCTTAGACCCAATGTGAGAGCCAACCCACTTCCTAATCACGCCAAACCAATAGTGAATAAAATAGTCGATGGAAAAGGCTATCAAATTAAAAAAAGTGTGGCAAAAGTCAAAACCCTGATGATTAAGGTCTGATAGGCTTTCGTAAAAATTAGAATAATAACATATTACAAAAGTCAAAAAAGAAATGTTGTTGATATATCTTGTTGCCACTGTGGTCAAGAACACGACTTGCAACATTGTCCATCATTCGTGAAGTTAGTCCAAGGGATGATGGATCGATTTGAAATCGAGTTCTACGAGGAATGGGATGGACATGACAATCCATCTTTTAACGCCGTTGACGAGGAGAGACCCACCGATGGTCAGATCTCTAGCTGTCTGTCTCTTATGGGCATGACGATTAAAGTTTTAGGCAGTACGCTATAAGATGGATGTAGGAGGTTGCCTAGAGTCATCCCTTACTAATAGAAAAGGACATGATAGTTAGATTCATTGGCACATTGCAAGCCCTTTATTATGAAAAAGTAGCGAGAAGCTTCCCAAAAAACTTCACGGATGTGGTCATACTCTGTGGGAAGATCGATGAAGCCATGAAAAATGGATTAAGAAGAAAAAGTATCTACGAGGACAAAGGGAAAAGAAGGATGAAGGCTAAAAAGCAATCAAAATCCAGCATTGAAGTCAGTTTATCTCTAACTCATGCTGAGTTAGACCTAAAAGAGATGATCGTTGAAGAAAACTGCAAGATTGTGGAAACAATAGATGAAGTTCGGATGCCAATGAATTTGGTTTAGGAAATCCTAGTGCAAGTTAAACTACTTAATGCAATCGAGAAGGCAGAGGAAATGATAGACAACATCTGTGATTTCCATACTATTTATAGCTATACTCTTTAAACATGTAAAGAGTTTCGCATAATGGTTCAGAGAATGATGAAGGAGAGCAGCATCGAATTCTATCATGAAAAGCAAGCCCCACATACTGGGTCTGCAAATGCAACACCATCTCTCAATTCACTAGAAGAAGAAGAGGGCAATCTCGCTTGCGAGATTGAAAGGCCGTTGATTTTGTACAACAATTGACCAAGAGTTCAAGTTGACCCCGTTCAACCTCTGCCAAAGATGATCATTCAACTTCCATCTCGCTTCCCGTATAAAGACGATAAAGTAATTCCTTCGAACTATAAAAGTAAAACCTTAATCATTGAAGAATCTAGCTAGCAAACAACATGTGTTAACTTTTTAAGGGTAAGTCACCTAACTCGGAGTAGCCGATGTTATGCTCCAACAATATCAAAAAATAGCACTTAGCAAGAAATGCTAATCTAGGTTATCAAGCACCGAAGTCTACAACCAAAAACTCAAAATCGATAGCTATTAAGGATCAAGTAAGCGAGAAAGAAGCTACGAAATTCCTCAAATTCATCAAGCAAAGTAAATATAGCATCGTCGATCAGTTAAACAAGCAACTCGCCAAGATATCTATATTATCACTATTATTGAATTCTGAAGCTCACAGGAATGCCCAGCTCAAGGTCCTGAATAAGGCCTATGTCTCTCTCGACATCTCTATAGGACAATTAGATCACTTAGTGAACAACATCATCGTCGACAATTACATATTTTTTAGCGATGATAAAATCTCGCACGGAGGAAGAGAAAGTTACAAGGCCCTTCATATAAACACATATTGTAAAGGCACCACATTGCCCAAGGTTCTTATTAATAACGGGTCGATTTTAAATGTAATGCCTATGTCATGCTTAAGCAAGCTCCCTGTTGACGCATCTTATATCCAGAATAGTCATACTATTGTGCGAACGTTTGATGGAACTTGCCAGAACATTGTTGGGAACATCACCATTCCACTCCAAATTAGCCCATATACTTATGAAGTTGACTTTCACATGATGAACATTGCTCTACATACTACTGCTTGTTGGGAAGGCTATGGATTCATTCTGCTGGAGTAGTGCCATCATCTTTGCACCAAAAGCTAAAATTTGTCATTAAGAATAAAGTTGTTAGTATTGGAGGAGAATAAGATATCATTGCTGCTACCTCAACTGATGCCTTATATGTCGAACTCGATGAAAATAGCCCAGATTCTTCTTTCTAGACCTTTGAGTTTGTCAATGCAACTTATATCAAAGAAGGATTACTAATAGTTTAGCCTCACCTATCAAAGAGTACTCACATAGGTTTAAAGTTGACTATCAGTACAAGTGCCCAAGCTAAAAAGAGACTTGGCATACGCTTTCAAGAATTTGTTGAAGCCTTAAAAGTACTTAACCAAATCGACAAAAGAGGGTTGGGATTCAAGCCTAGTACACAATAAAAAAGAAAGCAAGCCCAGAAAAATTGTGAAAGAAGAATGGCTCACTTGTTAGGATGAGACAGAGGATGAGCCAATGATATTCCTATCACTACGGGAAAGTTTTCACCTAGAGGGACATGTAAATACTGGTCCCGCTTATGCTGTGCTTATATTGAACAAAGCATTAGAGGATATCTCCATTAGTATGATTGGTGAGCTAAAGATATCAACCATAAGTTCAAAGACTGGCCTGTGCCCTTTAGGGTTTATTCCAAGTGTTTGGACTAAGACCAAAATTCTTGTACTGTTAAAGTCAATTTTAAAGTAATGCTATGAACTAAACCTACATGCTCTCGCCCAAAAGCATTCTAAGATCCTTTGTATGGGTTGCTTTTATTAAGTATTATCAATGAAAATGACTAAGCATTTTGCATTCATTATTTGGTTCATAATTTTTGTCGACCTTAGACATTTTTCTTACACCAATATTTTTCTTTTCCATATTTTTAGGTACCCCCAATGAAGGTGACATGAATGTTCATACTGAAACCTTAGGAATTGATTTCGAGCAACCAATCTATGCTGGTGAGGTCGAATCTGAAAAAGACCCTGAAGAGAACCCTATACCCTTAGACCTATTAAGACTAGTTAAACAAGAAAAAAAACAAATTTTACCTCATAAAGAATCCATTGAAACCATAAACCTTGGAACAAAAGAAGACCCAAAAAAAGTCAAAATCGAAACCTCCGTAAAGCCATCAACTCAAGCTGAACTAAAAAGTCTTCTTCAAGAATATTGAGACATGTTTGCTTGGTCCTATCAAGACATGCCGGGGCTAGATACCAACATTATGGTTCATAAACTTCTTCTCAAACCTGAGTGCAATCCAATCCAGCAACAATTAAGGAAGATGAAACCAGAAATACTCCTTAAGATTAAGGAAGAAGTTAAGAAGCAACTTGAAGTAGGATTTCTCAAGGTAGCCAAATATCCTGAATGGGTAGCCAATATAGTCCTAGTTCCTAAGAAAGATGATAAAGTGAAAATGTATATGGACCATAGGGACCTGAATCGAGCCAGCCCCAAGGATAATTTTCCTCTGCCTCACATTAATACCTTAATAGACTGCTAAAATGCACTATTTTCTTTCATGGATAGGTTTTCAGGCTATAATCAAATTAAAATGGCTTCTGAAGACATGGAAAAGACCACTTTCATGACCATGTAGGGAACCTTCTGCTATAAAATGATGCCTTTCAGGTTGAAGAATGCCGGGGTAACTTACCAAAGGGCTATGGTAACATTGTTCCATAACCTTATGCATAAAAAAAATCGAGGTCTATGTTGATGATATGATCACTAAGTCAAGTAGAGAAAGTGAGCACGTTGACGACCTGTAAAAGCTTTCCAAAAGGCTTTGTAAATATTAGCTCAAGCTATATCCTGCTAAATGCACATTTAGCGTCACCTCCAATAAATTATTAGGGTTCATTTGAGTGCGAAAGGAATAAAGGTGGATCCTAACATGGCTAAGGCTATCCAAAACCTACCACCACCTCAAACTCAAAAGATAGTGAGAAGCTTCTTAGGAAGACTAAACTACATAGCCCGATTCATATCTTAGTTGACCGACAAATGCGATCCAATCTTTAGCCTACTAAAAAAAATCCTGGAGAATGGAACCAAGAGTGCTAAGAAGCTTTTGATAAAGTCAAACATTACCTTTTGAACCCTCTAGTACTTGTGCTATCAATGCTCAGATGACCACTAATTCTGTATCTATCAATCCTAGACAAGTCAATGGGCTATGTATTAGGACAATGTGATAAGTCGTGAAAGAAAAAACATGCTATCTACTACTTAAGCAAAAAGTTTATAGAATATGAAAATAATTATTCATTCATAGAGAAGTTATGTTGTGCTTTAACTTAGACAGCCCGAAAGTTAAGGCAATACATGTTGTACCACACTACATGGTTAATCTCCAAGCTTGATCCCATCAAATATTTGTGTGAGGCACCCATTTTGTCTGGAAGGTTAGCCAGATGGTAGGTTATACTTTTTGAGTACGACATCATGTATGTGAACTAGAAAGCCATTAAAGGCAGTGTAATAGTAAACTTTTTAGCAAGTTGAGCCACACTTTTAGCCTTTAAACTTTAAGTTCCTTGACGAAGACTTGATGTGCATATATGAGGTGGAGAACACGGTCAAGTGTGGGTCATCATGGAGAATGTATTTCGATGGAACTTCAAACATACTAGGGCATGGAGTTAAGGCAATTCTCATCTTGTCAAAGGGAAACAATTACCCTTTCACAGCCAAATTAAACTTTGACTGCACCAACAACATAGCCAAATATGAGGCTTGCATCATAGGACTCCAGGAAGCCATTGAAAGAGGCATTCAAAGATTGCTAGTGTTTGGAGATTCAGCCTTTATCATTTACCAACTGAAAGGAAAATGGCAAACACATGATGCTAAACTGATCCACTATGAGAGTCTAATATCGGAGCCCAAGAAATAGTTTAATGATATTAGTTTTCATTACCTACCTTGATAAGAGAATCAAGTTACTGATGCCTTAGCCATTTTATCTTCCATGTTTAAAGTCCATCGAGAATCAGACATTGTTCCTATCCAAGAGAGTATATATTCAACCCTAGCGTATTACCAGAATATTAAAGAAGAGAAGGATAGTTTACCATGGTATCATGACATCCTTCAATACATCAAGGATTAACAGTACCCAGAAGATGCCACCAAAACTGATAAGAAGACCATCAGATGATTAGCTACGAACTTTATTTTGGATGGGGAGATTTTGTACAAGAAAGGTAAGGATCAAGTGTTATTCTAATGTGTGGATGCCTCTAAAGCCAAAAGAATACTTGAAGAAGTTCATGAAGGGATTTGTGGTACGCAAGCTAATAGACACTGAAAGGCAAAACAAGTCATGCGATTAGGTTATTATTGGTTGACTCTCGAAAAGGATTGCATTAACTATGTTCGAAAGTGTCATAAATGCCAAATCTATGCTGACAAAATCTATGTCCCACCAATACCTTGCATGTTATGACAGCTCCATGGCCCTTTTCTATGTAGGGCATGGACATGATTGGACCAATTATCCTCAAGGCTTCTAATAGGCATCACTTTATTTTGGTTGTGATCAATTACTTCACCAAATAGGTAAAGGCAGCTTCTTATGCCAATGTCACCAGATCTATCGTGTGCAAATTTGTGAAATAGGAAATCATATGTAGATACGATCTTCCCGAACAAATCATTACTGATAATGCACGTAACCTAAAAAACAAGATAATGCAACCAGTCTGCTCTTAATTCAAGATTCAGCATCGAAACTCTATCCCATACCGACCAAAGATGAATGAGGCAGTTGAAGCAGCCAAAAAAATATCAAGAAGATAGTTGAAAAGATGGCTGAGATGTACAAAGATTAGCATGAAAAGTTGCCTTTTGCTTTACATGCTTA
>JBBYHM010384403.1:0-15512 GCA_038381775.1 Adansonia rubrostipa
CTGGTATGCTTGGGTGTAAGCCTTCTGATACTCCAATGGATTCATTCAACAAAATTGGCTCAAAAGAGAACCAAGCTGCTATTGACAAAGAAAGGTATCAAAGGCTGGTTGGAAAGTTAACATACTTGTCCCATAGGAGACCAGATATTTGCTTTGCGGTGAGTGTGGTTAGTCAATTTATGAACAATCCTACAGAAGAACATCAAGAAGTAGTCTACAAAATATTGCATTACTTGAAAATGACTCCAGGGACATGATTATTTTTCAAGAAGGGAAGTAGTCGAAATATAGAAATTTTCTCAGATGCTGACTGGGTAGGATCACTAACAGATAAAAGATCGACCTCGGGATATTGTACTTATGTATGGGGCAACCTAGTTACTTGGAGAATTAAGAAGCAACCAGTCGTAGCAAGAAGCAGTGTTGAAGCTGAGTTTCGAGCCATGGCACATGGGATATGTGAGGGAATCTGGTTAACGAGACTTTTAAAGGAACTTCGAGTTCCAATCACAACATCAATGAAGTTGATGCGTGATAAATTGGCAGCTATCAGGATTGCTAAAAATCCAATGCACCATGACAGAACCAAGCATGTCGAGATTGATCGACACTTTATCAAAGAAAAAAATTGAGCAAAAGGTCCTAGAAGTTTGCTATACTCCTACACAACAGTAGACAGCTAATATCCTTACTAAAGCTCTCCCAAGAGCTTAGTTTGAACAACATCTGTCCAAGCTGGGAATGATCGACATACATTCTCCAGCTTGAAGGGGAGTGCAGATTTCCAGATTTCTACAATCTGCAGAATTACTGATTTCTAGATTTCCTGATTTTCTAGATATCCTTAAATTATGGGAGTATGATTATGAGGAAATTCTGATTTAATTATTTTTTATTTGTAATTACTCTATTTGCCTAGAATAGTCTTAATTTTGGCTGTATATATACCAGTGTTTTCAGAAGAGATGAAAATGACAAAAAAGAAAAACTATTCTCTCCAATCTGTTCTAATCTCTCTAATCCATTCTTTCTAGTCTATCTAATCCATTCTTTACCTAGATTTCAACAAGAAGTCTTAAATTGATGGACGTATTTAGTAATTCTCTTTCTCACTAACTCTAAGGGTGTGTTTGATATTGGGCTGAAAATTTTTAATGCGTTGAAAAAGAAACTTTTCAATGTTTAATTTTTTCAATGCATTTGATAACTCATATTAAATGTTAATTAATTGAAAATTTTCAACGAAATAGTGTTGAATATGATAAATAGGCAGAGAGCTACTTATCACTTAATGTAGAATATACTAGGTCAATTTTATTTTTTAAAAAAAATAGATTTAAACTAAATTATCTCTCTTATTAATCACAAAAGATGAAATATTTAAATTAAACTTTTAATTTTGATCCAAAACTATTCAGAATGATATAAAATGTTATTAAAATTAAAATTTGGAAATAAATAATTTTCGAGATACGACATTTACGATTATCAAACAATATAATCATATTCAATGCTTAATTTTCAGTAATATACCAAACAGTTTTATAAAACGAATTCAATGCTTATAAATTTAGTACTTAAAATTCAATAATTTTTCAGCACTTAATTTTTTCAGTTTGTCAAATAAAACCTAAGGTCTAATTTTGCTCGAATATTAAGTCTTCGTTTATGTTTGTATCAAGAGTATTTTGGTAATTATATTTCTTAGACTTTTAGATTAGAACTATTCAATGTCATAAAACCTAGAATAGTTATCAAATCCAAACCCAAATCCATAATAAGGCATGCTTCATGCTTCAATCTAACCTTGAATCACTATCCATAGGTTCTATTCACAGCCAAGACTAGAAGGTAGATTTCTTTCTTTCTTAATTTTTCCCTTGAAACAAAGCCATTTCCTTTATAAATCATAGTCACCAAGCAGTTGGTACGTATCAATTCATTGTATGAAGAGAGGTACATCATTTGGTTAATTTGTGGTGTTCAGGGTTGATGCAAGGTCATTTCTAATCAATTACCGTTAGTTAATATTTTCATATTTCTGTTATTTCAACGTTGCAGTTTGGAATATGGTTTTAAGTTGTTGCCCCGTCACTTCGAGTCTTGAAGTACTTTTGTTATTATCATTACTGTTTGAGTCAGGTATTTATCTTGGAATCTGTGTGACTTGTAACTAACTACATTTGGTGTGTGCGTGCATTTGAATGCAGAATACAAAAAGTCGAGCATCATCTCTTGCACTTGCTCCCTCCCTCTCTCCTCATTTTTCTTTCATCTTGACTTGTGTGTGACTTGTAACCAACTAACTTCTTGATGCTTTTTTGTAAGGTTTCAAACTAAGCGAATCTAGGCAATCATCCACAACCACAGCTTCTATCATTCAAATCAATTAAGTTAGTAAACAATTTTGTGGATAGAGTGATAGTCAAAATGCTAGGCTTTTCTATCTAGAAGAACTATATAATGAAAGTTACTATAGCTGATGGGAGTAACATCTTCATCATGAGCACATGTCACAATGTACGATGGACTGCACGGAGTTACCTTCTCCACTAATTTCACAGGGGTCCAATGGCTAGCTTCTTGAGCCTTATTGTCTGGGATTTTGCTGCATTAACCATGCAGTTCTAGTGGCACACATATTGGCATCAGCTCCTAGGCATAGAACCAAGCTTGATCCAGATTCTAGAGGAGCCCTTGGAGACAAGCAGCAACCACCAAGCCTATGCATACTCAGTGATTGCTGAGGCTTATTTACGGATAAGTACTAGCTCTAACATGCTTCCACCAACTAATACTACTCTGCAACAGTTGCTTGATGAGTTCCAAGATAACTTTGAGGAACCTAGAGGGCTCCCGCCATGTCGAGCTCATGATCATAAGATTCCACTAAAGAATGAAAATGAAGCAGTTAGAATTCAACTCTACAGGTACCCTGCCATTCCAAAGGCTGAGCTAGAAAAGATGATTCATGAGATGCCAGAAGTTGGCATTATTTGAGATTTCACTAGTTCCTTTGCTTCTCTCATTGTTTTGGCCAAGAAAAAAGGACAAATTCTAAAGGCTTTGTTGATTACAGAAAACTTAATGAACCCACAAACAAGGATAAGCTCCTTATGCCCTTTATAGGGTAACTGTTGGATGAATTGGCTTATCCCGAATGAATTGGCTCATGCCACCTACTTTTCCAAGCTAGATTTAAGGTCTGACTACCACCAGATTCGCATGTGGGAAGCAGACACCCATAGAACTACCTTTTGAACTCTTGAGGGTCACTGTGAGTTCTTAGTGATGCCTTTTGGCCTCAGCAATGCTCCCTCAACCTTCCAAAGCTTGATGAAATCACTATTTCAATCCATATCTCAAGAAATATGTTTTGGAATTCTTTGATGATATTCTTGTGTACTCGAAGGATTAGGAGGCTCATTTGACTCATCTAAGAACTATCTTTGAAGTGCTTAAGGACAACAAACTATTTGCTAAGCTAACTACAAATTGGTCACCACAGAGATTGATTATTTGGGGCATGTTATTTCTCAAGGAGAATAGCTATGGACCATACGAAAGTTTAGCATAGAATGGCCTACTCCCAAGACCTTATAAGAAATCAAAGGGTCCTTGGCATTGTCTGGGTACTACAAATGCTTTGTGAAGGGGTATGGCATCATTGCTAAGCCTCTCACTGGCTTCCTCAAGAAAGCAGCATGAAAATAGGATGAAGACTCAACTCAAGGTTTTGCTCACTTGAAGCTGGCAATGTTCACTATAGCTACTCCTGCTCCCCCAAAATATTTCCTCAGATTTTATGGTAGGAATTGACACATCAAGTGTAGGGGCTGGTTGCATTAACACAGAAAGGGAAGCCTTTTGCTTACTTTAGTAAAGCCTTGGCATCTATGCACCAAGCATTGTCTATATATGACAAAGAGAGCTGATTGTTCTCGAGGCTGGTAAAAAGTGGAACACTTATTTAGCCAGCAAGCAATTCAAAATCAGAGCTGATCATCAGAGCCTAAGCTTGTTGGATAAAAAGGCAACTACCCCAACTCAAAAGCTAAGGATTACTAAGATGGTGGCATATGATTATGAGTTCTGTTACAAGAAAGGATCTTGGAATATAGTGGTTAATGTATTGTTTCGAAGGCCAGAGGTATAACAGCCCCAATTAATGACTCTATAAGCCATGACCATTGGCTTGACGCAAAGAATACAAGACTCCAGGAGGTCTATTGTGAAGTTGCAGCAGCTTATCCAAAACTTGGAAACCCAAGTAAACTTAAGGATGGTACAAATAAATGGTGGGAACTAACCCAATGTGAAGCAAGAACTAGGGGTCAAATTCCATGGTAGCCCTACTGTAGGCCATTCTAGGGCTCAAGCAACCATTAACAGGATAGCAAGTTTCTTTTACAAGGAGAATCCAAGTAAGTTCAAAAGGATGATAAAAGAATGTTCTACTTTTCAAGGATGCAAGTTTGATAATGCAACTAGCCCTAGGCTACTGCAACCATTGCTTATAGCAATATAACAAAGAAAGCTAGGTCAAAAATAAGCATGGACTTTATTGAGGGCCTACCACTATCAAGGGGAAAGAATGTCATATTAGTGGTGGTTGACAAGGTAACCAAATATGCATACTTCATAGCACTTTCCCACCCTTTCACTGACATCACTGCGGCCCAAGAATTCTTTAACTTGGTTTTCAAATTGCATGGCATGCCTACCAATATTGTCTCTAATAAAGATGATCTTCACAAGCACCTTCTAGCAAGAATTATTAAAGAGATTTAAGACAACCCTAAAGGCGCCAACAGTCCATCCATAAACCAACGATAAAACTAAAGTAGTGAATCTATGTTGAAGACCCACCTATGATGCATGATAAGGGAGAAGCCAAGAGAGTAAAGCAATTGGCTGGCCTTGGCTGAATGGTGATACAATACTTCTTACCACCTCGCTATCCATACCACCTCCTATCAGGTTGTGCACGGGCAGACACCACCTGTTTACCTCCCATACTTAACTAGTAAGTCTTTAGTTTCTACAGTTGATCGAAGCTTGCAGCACAAGGAAGCGGCTCTTAAGATGCTGAAATTCTACTTGAGGCATGCCTAGGATAAGTTGAAATCCTTACTGGATAGGAAGAGAAGGGACAAGCAGCTTGAACGAGGGGACTTGATTTATCTGGAGCTACAGTCGTATCAACAACAGTCTGTAGAACACAAAAATTACCAAAAGGTGGCTCCACCAAGTTCATCAACCCTTCTCCAATACTCGAAAAAGGAGGGGAAATGGCCTACAAATTGTAGCTTCCTCATTGCTCTAGTGTTCATTCAACATTCCACATGTCTCAACTAAAGGATCACATTGGTCGACTCCATCCCAACCTCAACTGCCAATGGTGGATACTAATGGTACTATGGTGAAGAAGCCAACTCAAATTCCTACCAAATTAATGGTTAAACATGGTAATAGGGTCATGACAGAGGTACTAGCTTAATAGACAAATGCTTTTCTTAAGGATGCTTCTTGGGAATTCCTTCACGATCTACAAAGCAAGTTCTCATACTCAATCCTTGAGAGGATTGTTTGCCAAGGGAGGTAATCGATGCAAGGTCATTTCCAGTCAGTTCCAGTTAGTTAAATTTACATAATTTTATTATTCCAAAGCTACATTTTGGTACGGCTTTTAGTTGTCACACTGTCGTTCTGGATCTTGGGGTAATTTTTGTTACTTCTAGTACTGTTTGGGTCAAGTTGTTATCATGGAATCCGTGCAACTTGTAACCACCTACATATGGGGTGTGTGTGCATTGTCAGTGCAGAATAAGAAGTCGAGCATCATATCTTGCTCTCCCTCTTCCTCATTTTTCTTTCTTCTCAATTCTTCTTCTCTAACTTGTATTTCTTTTATTCTTATTTCTTCTTCTAAATTCTTACTTGACTCCAGGTGATTCATCAAAGCTACATCAAGAATAGGCTTACTCTTTGAAACAACTATTAGGTCAACAAATTTTTTGGTTTAACAATTTCCTAATAAAAAATAAAAAAATTATCTTTTAAAATTTTTTATCAATTTAATTTATTTTTTAACAATGAATATTAATTTCAAATAATTTTGTTTCATAAAATATAATTAGAAATAATTTAATCAACTTAAAATCAAATTCAAATCCATTTAATTTTGTAACTAGACAAGAGGCCAAGATCTATATATATATATATATATATATATATATATAAAGGCCCAAGATTTAGTAAACCTCTGCCTTTTAAATCAGACTAAGACAACAAATCCATGTAAACCCAATTTATGGAAGACAAAACTGAAAAAGATTAAAGCCCAATATTAACTCTTCTTTTAAGCCCAATAGCATTTAAAAGGACCCTAAGCTATCTCTAATCTTCTTTTATTTTCCATATTCATCATCGTTCACCTTGTGATAGTCACAAAATTCTTCCCTCCATTTCTCTCCACTTTTTCTTTTGATTACAACATCTAGAAAGAATATTTATTTCTTCATAAATTTGAAACCCCATTTTTGGGATCCAAATCGCATACCATCTGCTCTAGGGCCATAATGAGCAGCGATCTATTTGGATCCCATGAATTGGTTTATGGTTCTAGGGGGTAAGTGGATCTAGTAACTATGTTCTAAACCAACCAGTAAGCCCTAATTATTTCTCTAATTGAGCCAAAATTGAAGGAAATGAATGAAATTAGTTTTTCCCTCCCTTTGGTAGAAGAGATGGCATATTGCATGTAAATTATTACTTTTAACTACATAAGCACATGTGATCTCCTTCACTTATGAAAGGATAAGATGTTGAGAGAGTGGAAAGGAACAAATTCAACAAAGAATAAGGTTCAAGAAGAACCATCAAGAACTTGAAGCAAAAGTAAACAACCAACCTTCCGATGATGAAGATAACCTGCTGACTGGAGAACGATGCCTATAATGTCGTTTAGATGCATCATTTGAAAGCTTAGGAAATGCTACTTTTCCATCACAACTATCAGGAGTTGAAGTCTGCAAATTCGAGTCCATGAAGCCTTTTACCTGAAATAATATATACTTCTATATCATTAAACATAAGAAAGCATAAAAGAACAACATATTTTTAAGACAACATATTATGCTGGCTGCTCAGAAAAAATTGATTTTATTGAGAAAATAAAAACAATGGCAGAGATTTTTCTTCCCGTTTTTATTAGGGATGTTTATGGACACAAAACCTTGCTCACTTTGTTCTAACCTTAGAGTTATTGGCATGAACATAAAATAAAAAAAATTCATAAAGAAAAGTTCCTGAACAAAAATAATTGTTACAACCTAGCTCACGGTTTACTGAAAACAGTAATAACTCGATGTAAAGCTTTTAACCTTATAAACCTAATTTGAAAATAAATTCATAAATAAAAGTCCCGAAAATAAGTGAAAGAAAATTACTCATTACCAGCAGTCACAATCTCCCTCGTAGCCAGCAAACAAAGCGAAAAAAAAAATGATGTAATCAAGCAAATAAAATCTATGGATTTTGAGAATGATAAGAATAAACTATAAATAAAAATCTAGTTCATTGTCAAGCCTCAAGTTATCTCCCTGTGCTCAATACAAGATTCAAGATTTCCAACAACTGCCATTCTTCAATTTATCTTATATTTATTAATTATTCTAAGCAAACAAAGCCTTGTTTTTTTCCATTTGTTATTCCTTGTTCTGCTTGCATTTTCCTTCCAAAAGAGGGAAAAAAAAAAAAAAGCGATAAGTGTGTTTGTATACAAAAGCAAACATATCTATGAAGATTAAAACTTAGAATTCAATATTAGATGGATAACAAAATATATCGAAAATGAAATATGATTTTGCTTATGCGAGAAAAGAAACAGCCGAAGAGTACGCTTTTGCAGTCACTGTAGGCAAATATCAAATAGTAGGAATTTAATTTCTTTTCCATTAACAGACCAAAAGGCTCAAAACCCTACGACTATTTTTTTCTCTTTTCTACATTGTTTTTCTCAGAAGCCATTCGCAGCAACAATAAAATGTACTTGGGAATTTTCAAAAAAACAAATAATACAGTGAAATGAAAATTTAAAAAACCTAGATTAAATAAAGAAAACAATTTGTGAGGGACAAAAATTCAAATTAGTATTTTCATTTCTAACATTTTGTAAGCAACAGAAAATAACTTAAAAAAAAAAGAATCTAGGGATTCTAATAACGATGTAAAACACAATGGAAGGAGGAAATTAGTGAGACAACAAAGAAACCTGTGCACTTGCTTTGGTGTTAAATAATTCGATCTCAAAGAGAAGAGACTGCCTCGCCTTCGCCTTCGGCTTTGCTGTATTTTTGCGGTGTGGCTGTGCGCTGTCTCTTCTATTTCTCCGGGCTTCAAAAAAAAAAAAAAAAGTGAAGCTAAACAAGAAATTTTGGAGCTAGAGGAATCACAGCATGACCGCAACCTCACCGTTGCTTCTTTACGTGCTGCTGCTTCATTTGCTCTTGTTCGGCAATTAATTAATTAGTGGCTAAATAGATAATTTTAGCTGACTAGAACCTGGTTCACCCAAGATTGTTTTTTTTTTTTTTTTTTTCAAGAGAAGTTAATCAGATACATTTTATTTTAAAATATATATGTTAACGAGCGGAGTAGCTTATTCTGGCTAAAAAAAGAAGCTTATTCATTCGGGAAAAATTCGTTGTGTGTGGAGTTGAGTTTAAATAAGTTTTCAGAATCAGTTGATTTAATATAATTATTATTTATATAATAAAAAATATTTTTATTTTAATTTAATTATAAATATTAATATAAAATATTTTTAAATTTTTATATTATTTTATATATTGATATGAGCTAATCGGACAAATTAGTATCAACTTGGCTTGACTTGGGTCTAGTTAAAAGAAAAATAATTTTCGACCACGACCGAACCATAAATACTTCTATTTTAAAAGTGAACAGTTTTAATGAAAATGAATAATTTTTTAAATAACAAAAATTTAAAAAAAAAAGGAATACCTATTTTAAGTTTTTTTTATAGTTTATTTGATTGCATTGATCTCATTTAACTTCCATCAAATTCAATTAAAAACTTTAATAGTATAGATAATAATACTTAAAATAAAAATGTTTTTGAAAGACAATTTCTGAAAGAAATTTCTTTTATAGAGATTATTAAAATTTTAAAATGATTTTTTTCATAAAATAAGATTTAAAATTGTTAAAATTTTAAAATATTGATTGAGATATTTTGATCTTTCAATAAGAAGTCCATATCAATATATCACAAGGTATACCTAATAATATCTACTTTATGTAGTTCTCTATGGACAACTTATACTATTGACACATAGAATATGGTTTCTTAATTTTAATTAATTACTAAATAACCCTATTTCAATAAATTGTTGTCATTAAAAATTGCAAAGGTTAAGTTTATACAATTTGAAAATTTTAGTTGTTCAACTTGAACAAATTTTCACATCATTCAAATAAAAATTTATCCAAATCTTTTAGTAGTTATATCTAATAAACATTATCTTCAAGATTTGATTCATAATCAAATAAATTACAATTTTAAAAATCTACTGACAAACCACATGACTTTTATCATAAAAATAAATTAAAAATTTGGATAAGGTGACTACTGCAAAAAATAAAAAATAAAGCTTCATGCGTTTTCTTCTTCTTTAGCTAATTGCCATTCAATATTCATTGACCAATAATCGACTTAATTTTTCACATGTCGTGTCCTTTAAGAAGCTTTTGATATCTTTAATTATTTAATTGTATTTGCTTTCAATTTTTTGAAGATTGCTTTTACAACATATAATAATAATGTTATTTATATTTCATTTCTTTTAGGTAAGAAGCGAAGGTATTCTTGAGTTAAGTTGGATCGCAGCTTGAAATTTTTTGAATTTTTGTCAAAGTCTGAATTTGACTCGTTGTGACCAGTAAACCTGAATCACAGTTAAAAAATATTTAAAATACTTTTATAATATTGATATATTTTTATAATTACATTTAAATAAAAATATTTTTATTATATGAACAATGATCAAGACCTGATCGAATCATAAAAAATAAAACCTAAATCATTGCTCAACCCTTGAACAAGTTGAGTATGAAGATGAGTTTCAATGAAATTGCAAGCACTTTATTTGAATAATTGTCAAGGACAAAATTTGTTATGACCAATTTTTATCAAAGCCTAGTACACATTTTAAATTATACAAGTGAAGGGGCAATTTTGTTAAGCCTAAATCTTCCCTTACAATGGGCCTAGCTAGTGAACATCAGGCTTTCACGAGCCAAAGCTATTTTTTTAGGCAAGCATTATTCAAACTTCCCATTATTCGGCAATTAGCATTATTTTAATGCCAACAAAGCATCAAACAACTTAAGACTGATAATACCTATTACAAACATGAGCCATAATCTTTCATGATGAGCATCACCAATGAGTGAAGGGATGTGAATCCCAGTAAAGTCCATCCTTATACATGACATAAACATAGAAATAGCAACGCTTCCCTACGGGTTTTTAAGGAGGGACTTACATAAAGTAAACTGAAAAATTTTCATCAAAATTTAAACATTCATCTATTTAGAGATTACTTGACTCTCAGATATCGTAATCTAGAGTTAGAACTAATTCAAAAGATTCTAGAAGTGGCAAAAATGGCTTCTTGATAGGATCTCCAAGATCATGAGCAGCACAAGTGTCCTGCCAATAACAGCTATCCACATAGATGGTTGTTGAAACCTTCGTGAAGCTTAATGGTTTTCCAATGCTAGCTAGAAGGCTTTTTAAGCCTCAAATCATCCAAACAAAGAACAATTCTGAGAGGTAAATGGAATAAAAATAAAGAAAAAGAAAGGGAAGTGGTGGCAAAAGATATTTAAAGAATTTTATTTTTTTTAAATTAAAAATAATATTCTTTCACTTGATTCAATAATCAACTCTTTCTAAAAAATATCTTTTATCTCTAACCTATCACTTCTTGTGTACTAACTTAATCTAACTCCTAGTTAGACTAAGCACGAAAAAGTTTTAATCAAATTAAAAATTTTTATTAATGTGAAACTCCTTCACCTTTTGAGTAACTTAATTGAACAAAACCTTTTCTCCTTGTCTTAGTTGAATTAAACACCAAAAAACAAGCTAGGAAGAAATTGGCCAAGCCTAGGTCTAATGGTCCAAAAATCGAGGCTTAGGTGCATCATGGGTAAAGGCGCCAAGTAAGGTTTCCATGAGTTTATTTCTATAATTTAAACTCTATATTTATCTTAATAGATAGTATTATTCTAATAATTATAAAATTCGATAAATAAATTGGAAACTTTCTTGGCTAGTATAATTATCCAAATGAATTTTATCTTCATAAAATCCTTATTAGGTAAAAATATTTTTAACTTAATTTTAATCTTGTTATGTGATAACTTAGAATTTATAGCAACTTATATTTTATAGAAATTTAGGTACTTAAATATAGTAGCTTATATATTATAGAATTCGAGGTGCTCACTTATCAAACTTAAAACCTAAGAATCTACCTTTTAATCAGTATAATTTTTTGGGTCTAAATGTTAATTTAAGATTACTTCTAAACACCTCATGATCTAATGTCCTAATGCAAGGCTACCAAATTGTATGCTTTGACAGCCCAATGCCTTGTGCCTTTTCTGTAGACACATCATTTTGTCTAGGCAATCATCCTAGGCATCGTCGATCACTATTTGGAGCATCATCAAGGCTATTTGGATAAGTATAGGTCAATTATCCATCATTCCTAGCTAAGGTAAGGAACTTAGAGAGCCAATGATGCTTAAAATCCATATTTTCATGACTAAGTATCAATACATGACCTTTATGTATCAATACAAGGCCTTTACATCATCAAAAACCTAAAACCATTCTTTGTATTGATACAAGAAGCCACGTATCAATAAAGTGGCATTTCTACTGATATAAAGTTGTCATAGCTGCAATCGTGAGTTTTGGCCAAAATGTTGAAAGCTTGCTCCTTAGCACAATGACTTACCATGTTGTACACCATAAATGTCTTAAATGCCCTACCTTTGCTAGGTTTTTGATAGCTGACATTATATCCTAGATAAGATACATTATATGCTCTGTCAAAAAGGAAAATACACACATTTTACATCAGCCACCACCTTTAGAAAATTTTCATTCTCATAGTTTTCCTTAGCTCCTCCTAAAACCCTCTATTGCATTTACCTTTCCTCTCGAAACTCTTCTTCACTAATACTACAACCATCAAGCTCATTCTTGGCCATTTTTTCTTACTAATCAATAGCAAATGAAGGGAAAAAAGTGAGCAAGTATAGAAACTTTTTGCTCAACATCACTAATAAGGTTTCCAAACTTTTTTGGGTATATTTCTTACTCTTTCTCAATTCATTCATTTTTTTTTTTGCATTTTCATCACTTTAGTGAGCCAAATCTATGTGATCATGACCCCATTCTTGGGACTTTCATGTATTTTGCAGGGTTGTGGCAAACTTAGGATTTTTGGTTCTCTATTGATCCTTTTACCATGCTTATGTTCTTGATTCATCTTGAAAACGTATTTTAATTTTGTCTTGAAAATTCTAGCAAATGTTTTTTTTCCTTGTTCAAGCGTGTTCACATTATTTCCATAGCATGATTCTTGATTTCATGGATAAACTAACATCTCCATTCATTTTCTTGTCCATTCCTTTGCATTTTTTACATTATTTTCATGTCTAAATGTCATCTTTGCTTATTTGAACATGTTTTTTGTAGACATCCCATTTTGTTCAAGCCAATCTTAAGCATTTTGGACTTCATTGAAAGATAATAAAATAAAATAATAAAAATAAAAAAATAGGGATAATTATCGAGTGTGGTGTCACCAGGCATTATTAAGTGACATGGCACTAGGCTAAAAATTTTTTTGGGAAAGTTTGAAATGCCTAAGGACCTTGTTGAAAAAAATGTATAAGACATCACCAAAGGTCATTATTTGGGGTGTCATCAAGGTTATTTGGACAAGCACAGATCAGTCATCCATCATTTCTAGTGGAGGTGAGGTGTCTGGGAGGCTAAAGATGCATGAAATCCATATTTATATGAGTAGGTATTGATACATGGCCTCTAAATGTTGATACAAGGCTTTCACGTTACTAAAAATTCAAATTTTCATATGTTGTATCGATACAAAAGGTACACAGGTCCATTATATCAATACTAGGCTTCACAATTGCTTCAAATCCATTTTTAGCTAACCAGTCTCGATACAAAAGTTGTTGGCATTGATACCAATTTCATTTTATCGATACTTGGAGCAAACTTTATTCCAAGTATCAATAACAGCTTTATTGTATTGATATCTGGAGCAAATATTTGATCTAAGTATCGATACAAGAAGCCTTTATTGATACTTAAAGGGAAAAATGCTTAGTTCATGTTATTTTTACTTTTTTATCCTATGACATTAAAGCATGAATTATACCATGTTTTTGGCACCAAAAATCATCTAAATTCATACATAGCCTCAGCATTGGACTTGTGATTAGATCAATTACAATTTTTAAGGCCCGGATAGCAATGACTAGGGATATATTCATGACTTAATTTAATTTGTTAAAAGGCAACCTTGGACTTTCTCATGGCTCAGCTGCATAAAGTGGGCCTTGATCCATTATTTTATTGAGTAAGCCAATAAATTTGAATGGCAGCTGAGCTTAGTACCTTGTCCATATTTGAGATACAAGCACTACAACTCTAAAACACCTTTACTCTTTGTATTTTGCCTTGAATATTCATGTGGCATATGTCGCAACGTACCCTGGGGTGGATCCTCGCGAATCTAGGGGTGCATATGACTTAAAATATTTTTCTGACTTGAAAATATCTTTTTAACTGAGACTTTTCTTTGGCAATGTGATGAGAATGAGAATGCATAGATTCTCGACGTGTGGTATAGTGAAAGGGACCATAAGATGAATCGCTTATCTTATTGGTCTCGGATGACCATCACGAAATGGCCAACACTTGGAGTCGCCATCGATCATTTAGGGCTAGGCATGATCAGATGCCTATTAAAACCTATGTTTTGAGTTACGAAACTAAAAACATCAATCCCATGGTCTACATAGTACAAAGATTCATTGTTGGGTTCAGGAGTTGGTTACGTGCGATGAGGTACGAACCTCTTTGCGATGCCTGAAATCAGTACCTTACTAGCTATGTCTTACTTGGTGTCGATTTTTTCGATCTTAACTTGTCATTATTTCGATATAATCCCTTTTAATGCATGAATCTTATAGAAATAATCCAGGTTTTGATGAAAAAGATTTAATCTCATATATGCCTCGGAGAGATGGGGAATATAGAGATTTTCGATAAAAATAACCTCTGGATTTTACTTTGAAAATGGAATGTTCCACTTTGGGCACTAGAGAGATACCAACGCGGAACATTACCTTTAATTTTATTTGAAACAATTTGAAAATATGAATGCAAATAATCATCATAAGGAAATCATGTTAGTAAGATAATAAATGAAGTAACATAACATGGATCATTTAATGCAATGATAAAGAAAATGAATGTTCTATTGGAATTTATCTCGCTATTGGCATCGATTATCTAGGAATAACCAAATAGATAATTTTTTAGATGCATCTGAGTTTCTTGACTAAACAAGATTTGTTTGATACATTCATAGAAGTCTGAGAAGGAGAGAAAAAAATTTGATTATAGTTGAAAGACAGGGTTAGAGTATCCCTTCAGAAAGGTGGAGTTGGAGTATCCCCATGGTTAACAAATAATTTTAACGAAAGGAGGTTTCTTTTAATCTTAACAATTTTGAAAAGCAAGGTTAGAGTATCCCCTCGGAAGGTCAGGATTAGAGAATCCCCATGGATGATAAATCATTTTGACAAAAGAAGGTTTTTCTTAGATCTTGATAAATTTGAAGAGCGGGGTTTGAGTGTCCCCTCAGAGGGCCGGGGTTAAAGTATCCCCAAAAGTGACACGTCTAACACTCTTTAAAAAAGTTAAGTTGGAAAAATTAAGTTGATAAAATCTTATGCTTTAGAAGACGAGTGAGCATTCTGACAACTTTAGGTAAAAGAAATTATTGTGAATGAGGATAGTAAAGATGTAAAATGTGTTTATGCCTTGATACGAGCCAATAGGAGGTCAAACCATGTTCTTGAGTCTAATCGGGTTGACCTAGAGACATTCAGATGTCTTAAGATGAAATTCGAGAAAATAACTCGATTTTGACCAAAATCGAAAATAGGTGACAACATCGCTATCTTGCTTCCTGTATTTATTCTAAATTGATTCGAAAGATTTAGAAGGTGGACAAGATACTGTTAGAAAGGTGACTCGATGAGGGTCATCCTAAGAATATTCCCACTACCCTTAGAAGAAACTTTCTAGGGGAATAAATTTTCAAGTTCAAATTGATATTGCTACTGGTAGAGCATATGAGGGACAAAGT
>JBBYHM010384434.1:0-10187 GCA_038381775.1 Adansonia rubrostipa
AAGGAAATATATCTAAATAAGTATGGAAACCAAAACCAAGGACCAAGCAAAAGACAGCTAGCCATAGGCCTAACTCTCCAAGTTTATCCCCAATGGAGTCGCCAAGCTATTAATGTGCCACGTGCTTGACCTTTATGAACTTCGAATAATCCAAAGAGCCAAACACGCTTGACTTAAAAAATATTTTGTTGTTTGACATGAAGGAGTAAAAGACCATCAGATGAATCACTTATTCAACTAGTCTTGGATGGCCACAACGAAGTGACCATAAACTTAGAGTCACCACAGATCATTTTAAGTTAGGTATGATCTGATACCTATTGAAAATAATACCAGAGATTCCTTGTTTTGTGTTCGAGAGTTGGTTACATGTGGGGAAGGATTAGCACCCCCGTGATGCCTAAAATCGATACCATCTAACTATATCTTGCTTGAATCTCGATTTCCTCGATTCCATTTTTATCATTATTTAAATAGAATTCCCTCTAATGCATGAAATTTTGTAAAGATACAAGTTAGAGTTTTAATGAAAGTGTGATCACCTATGTACCTCGAAGAAGTGAGAAACATAGGGATTTTTTATGAAAATGATCTTCGGATGGGTTTAAAAAAATCAAATATTTCATGTCTGGCATTGGAGAGATACTGACACAAGGTATCGTTTTGTGATTTTGAAAATCATTTTTAAAGCATGAATGCTCGAGGTCTCTATAAGAGGAAACATATTAGTAAGATAGGCAAGAAAATAATAAATAAATCCATAAAAAATAAACACACAAAATACATAAACAAGAGGAATGATCGAGATGTATCTTATAGTTGTCTTTGATTATTGATGAATAACCGAAAGACAATGTTAAGACTTAGCCAGATTCAGTGGGAATTTAAGGAGAAAAAGGTTTCGATGACTCGAGAGGGAAAAAAGCTTAGATTTTAGAAGGAATATGAAAGTAGGGTTGGAGTATCCCCTCAGAAGAGTGGGATTAGAGTATCCCAAAAATGGAAGTTTGATATTGGATTTGAGGTAAAAGCGGGGTTGGAGTATCTTTTCAGAGTAATGGGTTTAGAGTATCCCTGAAAATAAAAATTTGATGTCCTTTTAAGAGAAAAGCGGGGTTGGAGTATCCCCTTAGAGTAATGGGGTTGAAGTAGCCCCCGAAAATAAAAATTTGATGTCATTTTGAGGTAAAAGCGAGATTAGAGTATCCCTTTAGAATAATGGGGTTAGAGTATCCCGAAAATGAAAATTTTTGCCATTCAAGAAAAAAGGGTCATCTTTTTGGATAGGGGGATCTTTGAAAATTGAGAGCCAAAAGTTTGGCTAAAATGTTCCTCTTTGTTTAGCCTTGGTTTGAGTCTAAAAGGCCTAGGTCATGGGAATAAGCCAAGTAGATCATGAAGCCTTTGAACACCTTAATAAAAGCATTTTGAAAATAGGGTTAGAAATAGAGGATAATGTTGCATCATTTCTCTTTCTAAATTTATTTCAAGCTTATTCGGGCATCTCGGGGCGTAAACGAGGTACCATTGGAAAGGTAACTCAATGAAGATTAATGTAAAAATATTTCAAAAATCCTAGAAGATCAATTTCTAGGTGGAATTAAGTTTTGAATTTCAACCTATCTCGACACTAGCAGCATGTACAAGGTAAAGGTATAATGGATTTGAGAAATCATTTCGGATTCATCCGGAATTATTAAAATGCAAATAATACCTTTCCGAAAAGGGAATTTCATGAACAACAGGGAAAATATTCAAGAGATTCAAAAATGTTGTTTACTAGGCCGAAACAGCCCAAACAGTAAACTGCTTGCTAGATCTAAGGGTTTTGGATAATGAAGATTCAAAAAATCACAACTATTTCATCCGAGATGATCTGAAGATAAATTAGATATCGTTGGAAAGGTAATTCGAAACCCTTCAAAGGAAAAATACCAATACATTTCGGATAAATCATTTTTGGTTTTTAAATAATGTTTCAAAACTAGAGCACTATGCTGCTAGGCCAAAATAAATGAGGTGTTCGCTATTTTTGGTTTTTCATTGTGTTGAGCTCAGGCCATAGATGTTCGAACATATGTAACCAAGATAAGGGGTTGACATGGGCATCAAGACTTCATTCCCTGGTCCTTGATTAGTTTGGGATGATGGAATAACCCGTTAACCATGCCATCATGAAGATGTTTGGCTAAGGACCAAGGATTCACATTTTTCAACTAAAAGACTTTATTCATTTTTTGAAACTAGTGTTCTTATACTCATTCTTCCATGAATCCAAAACTAAATACTTGTTTTACCCCCAAGGTTGGAAAACCACCTTCATAAAAATCTTAAACCATGTTATTCTCCACGTGTAGGAGTTAGCGTATGCCTAACTTAGTGATTTTTTTTTGAAATTGGGTTTTCTAGCATTCAAACAAGCATTTTAACATAAGCAAAGTGCCACAAACATAATATAGAACATGGAGAACATATATGCACAAGCAAAGATGACATTTTTCATAGAAAAGATAAAAAGAATGCATGGAGATGATATATAGATGCATGAACATACTGAGGATGAACATGCAATAAAAGGCATTTTATTTTACGGAACCTATTAAACTGCTAGGAAATGTGTGGACATACTTTGACATGTTAAGATGCATGCTTTAAGCATGAGATGCAGATGTGAATGTGGAAAGGACATGGCAAGGTCACATGGACAAACATTGTTATGTTAATAAAAATGCAAAGGAACATGCTGAGTTGACCAAACAACATGTAGGCGCCAAGAAAAACATCAAGATCCTAAACTACCATAACCAAAGCCACAAAAATGCGTGGGAGTCCTAGGTGGCCACAAAAGCATAACAAGGGTTTACTAAGATTATGTTAATGGCAAAACAGAAAATATAAAGATCAAGGTAGAGCGGATATACCATAAACTTAAACTTGCCTTTTTCTCAGAGCAGTGACTGTAGGCTTAATTTCTTCCTTCTCTTTGCTATTTTTTATCAAGAAAAGGATGAAAAAAAGTAACTTCCGGTGGTATGGTTGATGCTGAGGCTTTTTAAATATCAAAATATGGAAAGTTGGGTTCTTCAAGGTTTTCTAGTGGTGGATTGGGGTAGCTATAGGAATAGAGTATGTGGGCTAATGAAATAGTGTTTTAGGGCTGAGAATGGTTGGAGAATTTTTTGGAATAGCTCTAGGATTTTTTTTATGAGAGGCTTTTTTTTTTCTTTACAAGAAGTCCTTTTGTTGAGCTAGCTATGTCCCTCTTTTATTTTCATGCTCAGCCAATGACTTTAGGAGATAAACCAAGGGCATTTTTAGGTTTTCATCTCTGCACAAGGAGACATCCAGCTAACATGCTCAATCTGCCCCCCATTGTTATTAGTTCTGCCATACTGAGAAAGCAATAAGAAATGCTGCAACAGCCTCCCAATTGCTGATATGCCTGTCACCCTTCTACCACCATATCTTTTATGAAAGTGACCTTTGGCATTGGTTGTTTGGGCCCTAAACATGTTTAAATCCAGTCATTAGCCCAAAGTCAAGGTTTGCAATGCTTTATGATAGTTTGCTAGTGCTTAAAACATGTTTGAATGAAAATTTTGAAGGTTGAAAAATGGTTCGAGCAAGGTAAAATGCGTTACTATATCGATATAAAGCATTTATCGATGCACCAGACAATTTTTTTCCTGAGTATCGATATAAGGAGGTGTGTATCGATACTAAGAACAAACATTGTTTCCAGTTTTGAGACTTTAGAGCCCTGTATCAATACTCCATGGACTTGTATCGATACTCATGCTTGTGTGTTGATACATTTCACCAAAAATCATAACTTTAGCAACTGCCAAGACTTGTATCGATACCACACCTTAGGTATTGATACCAAACCCTCATGTACTGATACAATACATGGAAATTCAAAATTTTGGTAGCGTGAAAGCCTTATGATAGTGTTTAAGCTCCTATATGACACGCACATACCTTAGGTTTCTTGAGTTGTCTTATCTTGGTCAGACAAAGATGAAAATTGGCTCACGTACTCACTTGAATGACTCCAATGACACCCTAAAAATAACCTTTGATGCCTCGTTTTTGCATTTTTCCTTAAAGCGGTCCAAAGGCAATTTAGACATTCCCCAAAAGACTTTGTCACCAAATGACTGTCTTTTAGTTTTATTTTTATTTTTTTGATTTTGTCACCTTTTACCTAACTCCTAAGATACCAAAAACTAGTCCAAACAAAATAAGGTGTCTACATCTGCCCTTGTTTGATTGTTTCTAAGTATTAGGAACAAGGCAAAGATAAATAGACACCATTTTGTTTGGGTAGTGTATTAGGCTATTTTTTGGGTGGGAAACAAATGGTTTCCTACTCTTTGAGGACTAAAAGAAAAAAAGTGCCACCTGCTCGTGTGGGCTTAAAAGTAAGAAATAAGGCACCCTACTTTTTGAGGACTAAAATGAAAAGGTGCCATCAGCTTGTGTGCGATTAAAAGAAAAAGTAAAGGTGTCATGCTCTTTAAAGACTAAAATGAAAGAAAAGGTTATGCTCTTTAAGGACAAGAAAAGAAAACATCCTACTCTTTGAGGATAAAAAAGGAAAATGTCCTATTATTTGAAGACAAAGAAAAAGTCTTGCTCTTTGAGGACAAAGAAGAAAACATCCTGCTCTTTAAGGATGAGAAAGAAAATGCCTTGCTCTTTGAAGACAAAGAAGAAAAGGTCCTGCTCTTTAAAGACAAAGAAGAAAACATCCTGCTCTTTAAGGACAAGAACTAAAATGTTCTGCTCTTTGAGGACAAAGAAAAGAACGCGTCATGCTCTTTGAAGATAAGAAAAAATAGGTCCTGCTCTTTAAGGACAAGAAAGAAAAGGTCATGCTCTTTGAGGACAAGAAAAAAAAACATCCTACTCTTTGAGGACAAGGAAAAAAATGTCTCACTCTTTGAGGACAAAGAAAAGAAAGCATCCTGCTTTTGAGGACAAGAAAGAAAAGGTTCTGCTCTTTGAAGATAAGAAAAAAAAGGTCTTGCTCTTTGAGGGCAAGAAAAAAAAATGTCCTGTTCTTTAAGGACAAAGAAAGAAAAGGTCTTGGTCTTTGAGGACAAGAAAAGATAATGTCCTCCTCTTTGAGGACAAAGAAAGAAAAGGTCCTGCTCTTTGAGGACAAGAAAGAAAAGGTCTTACACTTTGAGGACAAAGAAATAAAAACTTTCATCCCTTAGCTTTATTTCTATTTTTTTGATTTTGTCACTTTTTACCTAACTCCTAAGATACCAAAAATTGGTCCAGACAAAATGAGGTGTCTACAATCACAAAACCCTAAAGATAAATTTCATGGTCTATAGAGTACTCGAGATCATTTTAAAGGGTTCAAGAGTCGGTTACAGCCACAAGTAATGATCGACCTTGTCATGGTGCCCAAAATTGGTACCCTATTGATCATGGTTAATTTGAACTTTAATTTTTATTCGACTTCAATATGTGGTATTTAAGTACAATTCTTGTATTGTTAAAATAAGATTTTATTATTCCATGATAAAAAATTAGGGTTTTACATTTTGAAAATCAAAACATCTTATGCACCCCACTAGAAAATCAATAGGGCATGAAAGTTTTTATTAGTTCCTTTTATAACCCAACAAAAAACCAAAGGGACATAAAAAGTTCTAAAAAAAACCAAAAATGTCTTTCACATCCTACTAGAGTAACCGGCAGAATGTGAAAGGTTTTTTATTTTTATAAAATTCTTGATTTCTATTTTGAAAAAGGCATCTCATCATTAGAAGGATTCATAAAACCTCTATCACATATGGGTGGGAGGAGTTTCATGTTTCACTCTAACTTCGAGACACTGCCTTTATTTTACAAAGACATACGAATTTTATTTGAAATAAAAATAAAAGACCTATGACTCTGTCTGGACACTAAAGTACTAATTTGAATCTAAGGACTAAAATGATAAAAGAAAAATGAACCTATCCTTAAAGTATACGTTCAGCATAAAAACACGTGGTGGTTACTTAAGACTAGGTTTTAAGAATAATTAAAATATCCCTAAGGCTTACCATCAACACTTAAGGCACCCAATAATTACTTAGAATTTGATTTTAAGGAAAATTAAAATATTCCTAAGGCTTACCATTGACATTAAGGCTGCCGGTAACTACTTAGGATTGGGTTCTAACGAAAATTAAAATATTCCTAAAGCTTACCATTGACACTAAGGTACCTGGTAAGAAAAATTATGAAAATGCCCTTAGGGTATACCTTCACCATGAAAGTATCTTGGTACCCCTAACGGACTCAAAAATAACCTTAAAAGGCTAAAGAAACCTTAAACATTCACCTGTGGCATAAAAATATCTTGATGAGAAAAATTATGAAAATGCCTTTATTGTATACCTTCGACATGAAAGTATCTCAGTACCCCTGATGGACTAAAAAATGACCTTAAAAGGCTAAATGAACCCTAAACATTCACCTTTGGAATAAAAGCATCCTAGTACCATTACCATGAAAATATCCTGGTACCCCTAATGGACTCAAAAATGACCTTAAAAGGCTAAGGAAACCTTAAACATTCACCATTTGCATAAAACCATCTGATGAAAAATTCTGAAAATGCCCCTTGGATATACCTTCAGCAAGAGAGTATCCCGGTACCCCTAATGGACTTAAAAGGACAAGTAATAATGATTTTCACGCTAAATGAGTAATTTAGATTACAAAAATGATCTAAAGTATGAAAATTGCTAATGGGTTCCTAAATTTCTCAAAATTAAATATTAGTACTAAATTAGTTTAAAATGCTAAAAAAGATATATTTATTTTTTAACCCGTAAACACCCTAAATGAGAAGTTTAAATTTTAAAATAACCTAACATGCAAACATACCATTAAGTCCTAAAATTTTAAAAAATTGTATTTCGTACCCTAACGAAGAACCAAAAGAATACGAAATGTTTTTATATTTTTAGCACCTCATTAGAGGACCAAAGGGATGCTAAAAATATTTAAAATAATTTAAGTGGATGATTTCATGCTAAAGATAACCATTTTGTCCTAAAAAGGCCAAATTTCCCTAAGAGTCCCTAAACTTTTTCAATTTTATAATTAGGTACCTAAGTAAAAAAAACCTAAATCATATACAATTAATCAGGTAAAAATCAGCATGTAAATCATGAAGAACGTCCATAAGAAGGTTAGGTCAAAAACCCAAAAATGTAAAATTAAGCTTCAAATGAATCAAAATAATCACAAGCAAAATTTGGTCACTTTTTTCTACCCCTAGAATAATTTTTTTAAATATTTACACAAAAGTTACTAAACTTCTTCAAATTAAAAAAGACCCCAAAACTAAACAAAATGTATTTTAACTTGATAAATGAATAAAATACACTCCTAAGTGTGCAAGTGTACTTCAATCAAGCATATAGGTCTAAACAAAGATTTTTTTTATTCTTTTATTCTTTATTTATTTTTTTGGATTAGCCCCTTAACTTTTTATATTTACAAAATGACTACAGAAACACATATAAGCATGAATTTCGGCCAACACCTAAACAATCTACCAATAAACTTTTTTAAACTCAATAATCACATATTCACATTTTATTTAACTCAAATTACTACCATTATATGATAAAATTACAAAAATAAGTATATAAACATGTGATTTCACCCTAATAACAAGAAAACACTAAAAGAAATAAAATATATATGAACATATATATGAAAAACACAACATCAAAACCAACATCATATCAACATAAACATGATTCATGAAGAAAATAATTTACTAACAAGAAGAAAAGAAAAAATTAAAATAAAATCAAGGAAAATTAGTCCATGGCCATTATGCTTAGTCTTTCAACATGGATAAAAAAATCAATGAACTTGAGCACACTTTTAGCTCACCAAAGAGAAGAAAAAAATGTATCAAACAAACAAAACTCCAAAGATTTAAGTGGAGATTTATACCTTAACAAAGCTTTGAATTTTTTTTCTAGTATTTCCCTTTTTTTAACTCTTTTTTTTATCTTCAAAAAGTAAAAACTCTAAGAAACATCCTCCCCCATTTATAGGGGAGGATAATTTAACCAAGGAGGATGAATTATCCGGGCTGTAAAAGGGTAATAATCTCCTTTTGGAGATATTAAAATTACATCGATTCCATGGCCCAATGCATTTAATGCTCCATCAAAATACATTTTCCATATAGATCCTTCTAATAACTCTTCTTCTTCTTCAACCGTAATATTCATCAAGTCCTCGTCAGGGAATTCAAAATCTAATGGTTGATAATCGTCAAGTGCCCGACTTGCTAAGAATTCAGCAATGGCACTTTCTTTAATCACCTTTTGGCTTACATAAATGATATCACATTCGGATAGTAAAACTTGCCACCTAACATCCCTCCTGATAAAACTGGTGCTTCGAAGAGATATTTGATTAGGTCTATTTTAGTGATCAGCCATGTAACATGATTCAATATGTACCGTCAGAGCCCTTTCGCTATCAAGACTAAAGCATAATATATCTTCTCTATATGAGAATAGTTTACCTCATAATCTAGAAACTTCTTACTAAGGTAATAGATTGCCCGATCCTTCTTTCTAGTCTCATCATGCTACCGCAACACATAGCCTATGGATCTTTTGAACACTAACAAATACAAGATTGAAGTTTATCCTAGAGCAGGCGATACCAATTCTGGTGAATTAGAGAGATATTGCTTAATTTTTTTGAAAGCATTTTGGCATTCACTATCCCACTCACCAAGATTTTATTTTCATAAAAATTAAAAAATTGGATGACACTTATCTGTGAGTTAAGATATGAATCTAGTAATGTAATTCAATCTCCCTAAGAAATTTATCACTTCTTTTGGCATGTGTGGGGATAGCAACTCCTGTTTAGCTTTGATCTTATCTAGATCAACTTTAATTCTTTCTTTGCTTACAACAAAACATAATAATTTTCCATACCTAGCTTCGAATGTGCATTTCATCAGGTTTAGCTTTAATCGATATTTTTTAGCCTTTCAAATAACTTTTGCAAGTTCGCTACATAACTTTCTTCTTGATGGGACTTAGAAATTATGTCATCAACGTACAATTCAATTTCCTTATGCATCATGTCATGGAATAAGGTGACCATTGCCCTTTTGTAAGTTGCTCCTTTATTCTTCAACCCAAATGGCATTAATTTGTAAAAAATATTCCCCACATTATCATAAACGTGGTCTTCTCTATGTCCTCTAAAGCTATTTTAATTTGGTTATACCTCAAAAATCCATCCATGAAGGAAAATAAACAGTTCCTCATAGTATTATCAACCAGGGTGTTTATATGAGGGAGGAGAAAGTTATATTTTAGGCTTGCTCAATTGAGGTCCTAGTAATCTACATGCATTCTAACTCTTCTATCTTTCTTAGGAACTGGGATAATGTTTGTAGCCTACTCTAGATATTTTACTACCTTCAGAAATCCAAATTCAAACTGCTTCTTAACCTCTTTTTTTATCTTTAAAAGTATTTTTAGTTTTATTCTCGTTAGCTTTTGTTGAACCGGTTTAAATTTTGACTTTAAAGGCATTTTATGAACCATAATTTTTGCATCTAATCTTGGCATGTCTTGATAAGACCATGCAAAGATGTCTCAAAATTCATGTAGCAGACTTATTATATCTTCTTAGGTGAAAGCCCTTATGGCAATTCCTATTCTAATCTCTTTCTTATTGTTTTTATCATTTCCCAAATTGATAGTGCACTCTTAATAGGGTATTGTGCACTCATCTTCTAATTCAATTATTTTTAACAAATCAGGAGGCAAGATATGATCATCAATATCTTCTTTAAGATTAACCTCGTTCGAACAAATAGTCTATTCAAAATTAATCTCCGAATCATGATCAGATTTATCTATTTCTCTGCAAAGACAAAGCCAAGAAAAAAAGGGCAAAAGAATATGGGATATGAATGAGGTATGGATGCAAAAAAAAGAAAAGAGATGTTGAGATAAGAAATCATAAATGAAACGGATGTAAGAAATAAAAATAGCTAAGAAAGACTATATAAGTTAAGATTACGTGCATTTCATTTTTACTGATGATTAGTTAATATTATGAGTTTTTACAAAAAGATTTATAGATGACAAAGTCCATTTCTTAGTTATTACTTTAGG
>JBBYHM010384466.1:2936-15504 GCA_038381775.1 Adansonia rubrostipa
TTCAACCATATGTTCACCTAGTCATACTTGTCGTAATATATTAAAAACAAAGCTTATCAGAGCAGTCAACACTTCAAATCATCATAAGGCCCCAACCAGTTAGATGAATAGCTCGTCTGAACCTCTCATACCGGAATGCGAGAGTGACTGGTTAAGGAATCGCCATTGATCTCTTTTGGCTAGGTATGATCAGTTACCTATTAAAACCATTCACTAAAGAATTGTGAAACTATAAGGGAAGGATTTTATGTTCTAGTATACCAGAAATCTATAAGTTGGGCTCGAAAGTCTATTAAACCACAAGTAAGGATATCCCTTTTGTGATGCCCAAAAAATTGGTACCAACTAATCACTCATATTCAAATTTTTTTTTCTTAATTTTAATCATATATATTGAATCATAATCCCTCTTTTATTCACCAAAATCAAACAAATATCACTAAAAAATTATCCCAAGTCTTTTACCGTGACTAGCTCAAATTACAACTAATTTAAAGCAAAAATCATTTATGAAAAAATTCTATAAAAGCATTTGACTTCAAAAATACTCACTAATTGACTCCATTTTTAATACCAAAAATGGATTCTTTGGATAATTGACTCCATTTTTAATACCAAAAATAGATTCTCAGGGTAATTGACTCTATTCACTATTTATCAAATTTGACTCTATTTAAAAGAAAACACAAAAATAGTTCACTTAGACTAAATTGAAGAAATAACAACTTTGAAAGTAAGACTAAAAATAAACTTTTATTTAATTTAAAGCTTTAACATGAACCTCTAGGGACCTTCTATAAAAAATTCCTAGACCTATTGACACAATTAACATGACTCTCAAAATTTAATTCTAAGGCATCCAAATGCCTCAGAATAATGAACACCAAACTTGGAGATACTCAAAATCTATGGATAGATTTGACCTTTTAAGCTTTCCTAATTTATTTTGGATTATTCCTATCTTGTAAAATCATCGTAAAAATTACTAGGAATGCTGAATTACTATAATTAAATATAAAAATATTAAAAAATGCCAAAAAATCATTTTAACAGTCACGTGAATTTTTTAATTGAATGCCACTGCTCAATAAGCATGCTTTTTGGATTTTCTTCCTGATTCATATGAAATACCTATTAGATGAGTCATACATTCATAGAAAGCTTATTCATTCTACTTTCGTCTGAAAATATGAGAAAAATACAAAAAATGATGATCCTAATAAAAAGCTACTCGTATTACTAATCAGGCATGGAAACATAGCCATGCGAATAGTTTAGAATTTTTTGTATCATCCAATCACAAAATCAAATGTTTCAAAAGCCTATCATGTAACCTAATCAATGAGGATTCCAAAATCATAAGGTTATAGGTCTATAACCTATTTAAAAATATTTATTTTTGCGAGACTACAGTGCTAGACTACAATAGTAACTCTAACACAACTTGTGATCATGAAGTTTTTTGTCATTTTCACAATACATTTTTTAGTGTTCGAACATCCAAAAATGAGACCAAATAAACTCCATGAATATCTTATATGAGGAAAAAACAAAGGCTTAAGCTACTCGACTAGAAATATATTTTCCACCATTATCGATATGCTTTAAAGTCATAGAATGCCTTCGCTTTATTGCTTTGATCCATTATTGCTTATTCTTAACAAGTGAGAGGCACCCTAATGCCATTCACATGTATGCTGAAACTAGCAACTATTGTGACTCTCAACAACACATTTTGACTCACCTAAAGATCACCTAATGACTCACATCAAGGCCTACCAAGTTTAGACTCAACAAAACATGTTTTAACATTTAGAAACATTTTTATTTGTTCCAAATTACCCCAAAATCGGGTTATTTTATTAAATGTCCCCAAGTTGTTCATAGAAGAACTTATTAAACACAACCAAACCTTGACTCACCTATTGATTAAGTGAACCAAGATTTGCTCTTTAGGGTTTTTTTAGAAAAACAAGGTTTCTACACATCCTAAACACTCTAACATGCATTTTATCAAACGTGTAATCTCTAACTTATAGTCCTAGTAACTAATCATCCACAAAACCTATTCTAAAAACAAGTTTCCTATAGCCGAATAAACCTACACTAATCATGACTATTTATTCATCAATTCTCATAATTTAACAATCAAGCATAAAAAAAAAAAGAAGCTTGGATGCAATTCAATTAACATGATTAATAATTAAAGCATGCTTTCAACCATTCGAGCTTAATAATTAAGCATCAATTTCAACTTACCAAGTTCAATTTAACTTATTTCATCAAAATTTCATCATGTTTTTGTCATCTAAGCAAAATTGAAACAAAGATCCTAAACATCTAAGCTTGGCTAAACCTATCTATGGTGTTTCCTTCTTGTTTGAACCTCACATTAGGCTTAAAGACCTAAGATTTCAACATTATGTTTTATGATTTCAGCTTAATATACTTTGATTCAAGCTCAACTGAGGTTAAATCATCAAAATATATCAAAATCAAGGTGATTGAACCTAAATCTAAGGTTTATCCTTGTTTAAACACTTCAATCAAGCTAGGTTAAGTTTGTTTAGCATGATATTCAACTTATTTCTTTAATTAATTCACAAATCATGTTTCCATATCATAAGATCTAGATTACACCTAACTTGAATCAAGATCAACACATCACAATATCATATATTGAAGGTGGTCGAACTAAGGAAAAGACTAAATAGGCTTAGAATCATAATTATGCAAAGAGAACATTAATCTGACTTCCAACATAGTAATTGAATTGAAATTAAAAATATAAGAAAGAGATTATACCTATTCTAAGCTTTTCTCCTCTAAAAAAGTGATGGAAAGTTTGAGAGAAAATGAATATTGTAGAATATCTAAAAATTTTATAAGTGTTTAAAGTTGTTAAAAATACAGATATTCATCTTTATTTATAGGCACAAGGTTAGTGATTTAAGCTTAAATTAGCCCAAGTTAATATTAGCTTAATAACTAACTTCCTAGCAATATTGGGAGAAATGACATTTATGCCTTTAATGAATGAATAAGCATTTTTCATATTAACCACATGGTGAAATTCGGCCAAGGCTATTATCCTACACTAGTCTTATGCAAAGTTTTGAAACATTCAAATGCATGATATGTCAATGTAAAAATGCAATTGAATATTCCATCTCTTAGTAAAAAAGTGTTTTGATGACTTCTTTTGAAAAATCTAAAATTTCCAATCTTGAACCTCTTGAATTAAACCCTCGAGAATTCCCAGTATTCTAAATTGCTAAGGTCCTTTGGTAACCCTATCTCAGTTACACCTTCTTGACCTAAATTCCATGTTCAATTCTATTTCGGTGCAATTAATTCCAAAATTCAAGTTATAAAATTCTTCAAATTTCAAAATCTAATTTTAGGATAAAAGGTTAACTTTTTACAGTTGACTTTGTCTATAGTTGACTTTTACCACTTTGTTGACTTATAATTTCAACTACTAAAATAAGTCTTCTTTTCATTTAAATGTTATCAACAAACACTCTAATTACCTTAAGAGACTTCTACCTATCAACTTTTGACATTCTCAGATTTTTGAAACTTAAGTCTCGATTTTTCAAATCTAGCGCCTACTTTCTAAATCGGACAATTAAGCTTAAATGCCTTATTATATTAAACTAAGCTCATAAAAAACCAAAACACTAATTAGATCTTTTTATCATCTATAACTCTTTGAGAGGATTCAGAACTAGAAAACCTTTTTCAACCCTAAAACCAAGGAAAAAGTTAATTAGGGGCCCAGATAAAATAAGGTGTCTATAGCTTCCTTTCTTTGGCTGTTGCTATGAACTCAAGAACTAGGCAAAGACTAAATAGACATGATTTTGTTTGGGATCTAATAAGCTTTTCAACATGAAAGGTTTTTTAACCCTTAGTAACTAACTAAACCTAAGGTACTAATCCTACTAATTTTCTACTTAACCAATGACACTAGTTTTAGATGATGTCAACCTCACTAGTTTTTTATTTAACCAACTAAATTGGGCTTAATTCTTTCTATAGGGCATAAACTCCCTATAAGGTGCCAACCTCCTTGGTCTTGCACTTAACTAACTAAATTGGGCTTGACTTTTTCTATCTATAGGCCATATCCTCCCTAAGGTGATAACCTTATTGGTTTTCTACTTAAAAAACTAAATTACGCTTGACTCCTCCCATCTTAATAGGCCAATTTCATTGGGCTTACAACATGGCCAGTTATGTTAGGGTTTTCTGTCTCTACAAGCTAACTCTGCTATGCTTACACATGTCCAGCTATGCTAGGCATTTCTTTTTCTATGGGATAAGTTTATTGGGCTTATACATTAGCTAGTTATGCTAGGCTTTTCCTTTTCTATAGGCCAATTTCACTAGGCTATGACATGGCCAACTACATGGGGCTTATCCTAGGGTGTAACCTCCCTAAGTAAGTGCCAACATCATTGGTCTTCCATCTAACCAACTAAATTAGACTTTTTCTTTTCTTATGAGCCAACTTTACTGGGCTTACAACATGGCCAACTATGTTTGTTTTTTCTCTCTAGAGGCTGGTTTTATTTATTTTCTACTAACCAACTACATTAGGCTTTTTTTTCTTCTTTTTCTTTGTATACCAACTACATTGGATTTAATTCATTAGGAAGGAATAATAATTGAGGTAGAATCTGTTGGGGAATATTCTTATTTACAAAGACATCACTAGAATATCTTTCTGTTGAATAACTCTTATAATGCAAGATAAATACATATGCATGCTTCTTAAAAATATTTCTTAAAACATCATCAAGATAAGGCTTTTAAAGACTTTTTGACAAAAATATCCTAAAAAAAACTTATGGAATCCTTGAAAACATCTTTAAGAAGAGGTTTACAAAATCTTTAAACATTTTCTCAAGATGAGGCTCGTAAAATCCTTGAAAACATTTTTAAAAAGAGGCTTTTGAAATCTCTTTAAACATCTTTAAAAGAGGCTTTTAAAGATGTTAGAACATATCCTTAACAAAAGCTTTTGAAATCTTTCAAAACATCCTCAAGAGAGGCTTTTGAAGACTCTAGAAAATATCCTCAAGAGAGCCTTTTGAAATCTCTAAAAAACATCCTTAAGAGAGGCTTTAGGAACTCTAGAAAAACATCTTCAAGTGAAGTTTTAGCAATCTCTAAAAAACATCTTTAAGAGAGGCTTTAATATCTCTAGAAAATATCCTCAAAAGAGGCTTTAACAATATCTAAAAAGCATTATCAAGAGAGGCTTTAAAATCTCGAGAAAATATCCTCAAAAGAGGCTTTTAAAATCTTTGAAAACATCTTTACGAGAAGCTTCTAAAGTCTCTAAGAAATATCCTCCAGAGAGGCTTCAAAATCTGTAAAAACATTTTCAAGAGAGGCCTTAAAATCCTATAAAATGCCTTAAGAGAAGCTTAATGATTATGCTAAGTGAAATTTGTCTTCAGGATCTCTTATAATGCATATTACAACTATTATGCAAAGCCACAAACTTTGTCATATGATGCTGCGTATGGTATGTAATGAATGTCATGTAATGCCAACATCTAAAGCAAATATTTCCTTAATCAAGCTCGTTATTTCATCTTTTCCAACCACTTTTCATTCATGGTTTTTAAAATAGGTGAGACCCTTTTATTAATTCCAACCTGCCAATATTCCTAAAGAATTTTTTTTATTTCCTTGATCTAAACCATCAATATTTATCTCATTTCTTTTTTTGCCATAAAATATAAATAAAAAATCATAAATGTACCCAAGTTTGGAGAAAATTTCCTCATTAGTTTCTTTTCTAGCAATGCACCCTGAACTCTTTATGCTCTAAAATAGATTATTCCTTTTCAAGACATGTACCATTTTACATTTCCAAACTTTTATTAGAAACCTATGCCTCAGCTTTTTCCCCTTCTAGTCTTCTCATTTAAGAAACAAGATTCATAACAGTCTTTTGTCCTTCATTTGGGAGAGCCTTTGCCTCTAATCATGACTTTTTTTTCTTAAAACAAACATTCTTTTCAAAAAAGGCATTTGCTTAAAAGCTTATTCAAGGGAAATTAAGTTGGAAAAACATTGCCCTTAAAACACATATTATTCAAGTCTTTAAATGACTAAAAATCCACTGTTAGGAAATTCTTTGAATGGTAATTTGGTTTTTTGCAAATTTGATCAAAGGGTTTACATAAAAAGACTTCGATTAGTCTGAAAAGGTTTTCAAAAAATGAAATATGTGCCTTACTATCCTAGGATTCCAAATGGATCAGCATTTACAAAGCATGAATTCCTTAGGAATCAAACAATATCGATATACTTATAAGTTTCCCTCTATCAACAGCCTAACTAGTACTAAGATTGGATCAATTAGGAAAAGGTAAAATTATCTAACTTTTCAAGTCAATCCCTCAAAATGAGAGCCAACACCTTAGGATATTTAAAGATTTCTATGTATCCTTAGGTTTTTTCTTCATTGTAACATCTCAATAATCATATGAGTGATACCAAAAATTCTCTTATTTTGTTTTAGACTACTAGTTTTTGGGTTTTTGCCCTAAAGATTAATTCTTTCCTTTTCTCATTTCTTTTTTTTGCTTTATTTTTCTTCCCTTCATCATGTTCTTAGAAATACTTAAAATCTATCCAAAAGACATTTTCCTGAAGAATAGGCTCTTTAGCTTAATAGACATACCAGATTGAAATGGACTTTTCTTGGTATGTAATGTAGGCCATGGTTCAGGTTTTAGAAAAAATGAGATATATAAGCCTAAATCAAGTGCTAAAGAGTGAAAATGTCAAGGCTTATTTCATCTTATGAAGGCTTTTATCCATTTTATCTTGTTTAGACCATACTTTATCCTTGTTTCCCAGTTTATTTCCCTTTTTTTTCATTTTTCTTATATTTTTCTCCTTTTGAGCTTTTGCCTTTTCTTTCATTTTTTCCATTTATTTTTTTTAATTTTTTCTTTTCTCTATGTTTCTTTTTATTTAAGGAATACAAGATTTTAGAAACATGGTCCATGTTGACTTTGCCCTAATTTGTTAGGCTTTTCTAGAAATGTAGAAATGGGATAAAATAAGGAAGAGAAAAACTAACAATGGATGTATAGAGGTTCGATCCTTTAACTGGGCACCTACGTCCTCTCTTCTTGTTACTTTCTTACTAAGGTGATTTTCATAATTTTGTAAGGAAATTATTACCTTTAAGGCTAAGGTATAAGCTTACACAACTATCTTTTAAGGCTTAGATAGAACCTTTTTTCAATTACTTTGAGAATTATACCCTAAACTCTCAGCTATTTTCACTCACTTTCACAAAACCTTTTTTATGAAATAAAAGAAGTGTTTTGCAAAAAAATTAAACCTCTAGTAAGAAGGCGTTTGCTGGAATTTAAGTATAAGATGAATGAGATACAAATAGACTTGAAAAGTATGAATTGATACAAGTGGAAAATAATGAATTTGATGATTTTAAGCTCTTATCGTTTTTTGATTCAATGAAATCTATATCTCTACCTCTTCAGTTTTGGAATCTCCATTTATAGCTGCAAATTAATTCATAGACGTTGGGCATTTAATATGGTGGTGGAAAAATCATTGTAGCCTTCATAAATGCTTATTTCTGTTCAATCCCATGCCATAGTATCGATATAATACCAATAGTATCGATACACAATTCAAAAAGGTGATCATTACAACTTGTTGTATCAATACTAGGGTTTGGGTATCGATACTAAGCAAGATGTATCGATACATGTAAGGGTTTCAGCTAAACCTAGGCTATTGCCAAACCTTGTATTGATACTCATGGAATGAGTATTGATACTAAGTAGCATGTATTGATACATACACACTTGTATCGATACATTTGAAGGTTTCATACAAACCTTGGCTATTATCAAGCCTTGTATCGATACTCATGGAGTAAGTATCGATACTAAACAACTTGTATCGACACTTAAGTTCTTTGTATCGATACACTTAAGGGGTTTTATGCATAGTATCGATACACATGTTTTTTGTATTGATACTAACCTTTAAAACTGTTTGTGAAATGATTTTTGTTGACTTAAACACATCTCAATAATTTTTAACAAATTACAAACTTAATATTTTTAAAGATGCTTTTTAATTTAAACATAAATACCAAGTTGAGTATTAATTTAACTTAAGTTGTTTGTTATATCAAAACTGAACTCAAGGTTAACAATCTTTCCCTTTTTGATATAACAAAACTTAAGATAAATTTGCTTGCGTTTGAGTTTGACCAATAAAATAACTGCCCCTCAATAAGTTGCCCAAGATTAAGCTTAAGAAATCAAGTTTATGTTTAACATGTAATTCAGGTTCCAACATATGCATAATCAATTCATGGAAAGCAACATATTGTAAATTTAAGGGTTTTCTCCCTCTTTTTTTAATGTCAAAATAGAATTCAAGGATAAATAGGCATAAGCAAGCATAAGTAGGATAAATTAACCAAGCAAAAGATGTTTAAGACAATGCAAAACATAGAGTAGCATAGAAACCTAAAATCATAAAGGTCGATAAGTAAAGAGAAATCCTAATGATCTTAAAATGATATCCTAAAGACATAAAGTTTGACAATTTTAAGAAATATGTCTAAGTTGACTAGACGTCATCGGTCAAAAGATCCTTAGCGGGTGGAGGAGTAGGTGGACACGCACAAGGAAAGGTAGTAGAGAAAACATGGAATTGCTCCATTAGAGCTCGGTGACTTTGCTCAAGAGTAGAGAGAAGAGCATCGATGGTGTCGAATTATCCCTCCCTTGCATTAAAATGGCCTATAATAGATGTGAACATTATAGGAATATCCATGGACTTAAGAGCTAAAGATGGAGGAGGCTCATCATGCTCCATTTCATCATGATCATCGAGAGCAGGAGCATCTACTTGCTTAATGGTGGCTGTTGATAAGCCTTTGGAACAAAGTCACCACCTTGAATTTCATATTCAGCAAGTCCCATAGATTTACGACCAATGTAGCGATATATGGTTACCATAATACTGAGGTCGAATGAAAGATCGAGACCTTAAGCATCCAAGTAATAACTCAAGGCCATGCCATAGAGAAGACTATGATAACCACATATACATAAAAGAAGGTCAACAAATATGAAATAGACTAAATTTGAACAAGTGCCAGATTAAATCATATGCAGCCACCAATAATCTACATCGCTAATCAAAGTATGTTCGGTTTCATATGGATGAAGCACACGTGAAATGATAAGATAGAGTAAGCGACCAACCAGAGGAAAGAGCGTGGCTTTATTATGGGAGGCATGTAATACGACGGGAGCTGAGCCTTCATGGATGATGCCTTTATTCAAAAAATCAAATGTAAAAGCAAGAGAAATTGTGTTAACTGGGAGATCTTGTCCCAAAAGATAAGACCAAATAGCAATAACGTTATCATGATCATCAATAACAAGAGAGGCATTGCTAAAGAAGGCACGGACAAGATTTTCATGTTCTGGAACATTTAAGGAAAAGATTTTGGTCCATCTAAAAGTTTCAAAGGTCTGAAAGTAGGGATAGTTAATGGACTGAAGAAAAGAAGAGTCGAGGACATGGCATTTTTGGATGGGTATCCATGCATAAATGGTGGTAAAACACTTTCGAACCCATGCATCGCAAAAACACAAGTCAAAGAATAACTGATTTTGGGCTGGAGGTGGTTGACGAGAGGAAAAGGTAAAGGCATGAGTGATGGGACCTTGACGGCATGCTGTTTGTTTGGTTTTGGGAGCCATGGGTGTGTTTAAGGACTTTTGTCAAACAAGTGGTTAGGGAATAGGTTGAGTGGGTAAGAGACTGTTTGAGGAGTTTTATCGAACAGGTGATAGGCGCTAAAATTGGTTGGCAATTGGTGTGATGTAAGCAGTAGATCCGTAATCAATAGCATAAACAATGGTGGGGAACATTTTAGGAATAAAAAAATTAATTTTTTGAAAGAAATTTGGACAAAACGGATGGATTTAGAGAAGGAAGTAGTGAGGGTTAAGGTGGTGGGAAATGTCAAAATCTTAATGGTTTGGATGGTAATGAGTGACTTTGAAATGGTTTTGGGTAAGCTGTATAAGAGAACTTGGTTAATGGATTAATCGATTCTAAAAAGAAAAATAAGGATAATGAGTTCTAAAAATTGAAGGATGGAATGAGAGAGAGATGGTATAGTGTTTTTGAATGAGAGAAAATCGAGCAGGGGGTTCTAAATGAACAGTGAGTATCGATACAAAAGAAGCAGTATCGATACAAAGAACAATTCTGGGTTCTGTATCAATACAAAAAACTGGGTCTCTAGACTTAGATCAAATTGCTGTTGTATCGATACATACTGAGAAGTATTGATATAGTGTATCAATACAGAAGGGCAGGTATTATTACAAAGAACAAATCTGGGTTTGTATCGATCCAATGGAAACAAGTCTCGATACATGGAAGAAGAATGTACAGGAATCGATACAGATGGCCTAATATGGGGTCATTTTCAATAAGATGACATCAAATTGGATGTATTTTTTATCCAATTATCCATTTAAAACATTTAAAAATATAACTTAGACCAAAATCAAGATCATTCAAAGCTCAATCAAGATGTAACAAAATTATCCAATAAAGTCATGATAATTGAGCATTATCAAACAAGCAAGTGTGTAAAACTAGTTTTATCAAACTAAGCATTATGCAAACAATAGTGAGGCACAGCATCATGATTAGATCAAATTATGAATTTTAGGGTGTATTCATTAATCCAATTTCTCTTCTAATTATGCAAAATCTATCCTTGTCAAGTGGTTTAGTGAAAATATCAGCTAATTGATGCAAGGTATTAACAAACTCAAGCACTATATCACCTTTTTGAATTTGATCTCTAATGAAATGATGTCTAATTTGTATGTGCTTGGTTCTAGAGTATTCGATTGGATTTTTGGTGAGACAAATGGCACTAGTATCATCACATTTAACTGAAATATGATCCATGGTAGTGCCAAAATCCTCTATTTGTTGTTTTATCCAAAAAATTTAGGCACAACAACTAACCATAGATATATATTCTGCTTTAGTTGTAGACAAGGTAACATTATTTTGTTTCTCGGAAAACCATGATATAAGCATATTTTCAAGAAATTGACATGTTTCTGAAGTGCTTTTCCTATCAATTTTACATCCACCAAAATCTGCATCAGAGTAAACATGTAAGACAAGGGATGATTTTTTAGGATACCATAGGCCCAGATTTGGAGTATCTCTAAGATATCTAAAGATTCTTTTTACCGCAATTAGATGAGACTCTCGTGGTGATGATTGGTATGTAGCACATAGGCATACACTAAACATTATGTCCAGTCTATTTACGATAAGATATAGCAATGAACCTATCATAGACCTATAAAGTTTAAAGTCAATGATTTTACCTCATTCATCCTTTTCAAGCTTTGTTAAGGTACTCATAGGTGTGGAACAAGGCTTTGCTTCATCCATTTTAAACCTCTTGAGTAATTCTTTGGTGTACTTTGCTTGATTGATGAAGATGCCATCTTTAGTTTGTTTAATTTGTAGCCCCAAGAAGAATGTTAATTCTCCCTTCATGCTCATCTCGAACTCACCTTGCATTAACTTAGAAAATTCTTGACAAAGAGATTCATTAGTAACACCAAAAATAATATCATCAACATAAACTTGAATCACTAAATGTCTTTGTTTTTTACTTTTATAAATAAAGTTTTGTCAACATTGCCTCTATTGAAACCTTTTTCAATTAAAAATTTTAAGTCTTTCATACCATGCCCTAGGTGCTTGTTTTAGTCCATATTAAGCTTTGGAAACTTTAAAAACATGATTGGGAAAATAAGGATTTTCAAACCCGGGAGGTTGTTCATCATAAACTTCCTCATTAATGAAGCAATTTAAAAAAGCACTTTTGACATCCATTTAATATAACTTGGAATTGTTGAAACATGCAAAAGCTAGTAGTATTCTAATGGCCTCTAGTCTAGCTACGGGGACATAAGTTTCATCATAATCAATTCCTTCTTCTTAACTATATCTTTTAGCTACTAATCTAGCCTTATTCTTAACTATTGTTCCATTCTCATCAAGTTTGTTCTTAAAAACCCATTTAGTACCTACAATGGGATAATCACTAGGTTTTTCAACTAAATTCCAAACTTTGCTTTTTTTAAATTGGTTTAATTCTTCTTGCATAGTATGATTCAATTATCATCTTTTAGTACCTCATCTAAATTCTTGGGTTCAATTTGTGAAAGAAAGGCTACACAATTGCATGTTTTTCTAAGGGATGATCTAGTTCTTACCCCTTGCTTTGGATCACTAATTATCTCACCATCTTTGACATAAGTCAACTTTCTAGGATGATTTCTTTCCATTTTTACTTGAGTTGGCTCATGTAGTTCTTCCTCTTTTGGATCTTCTTGATTTGGCATTATTTATCCTTGCTCCTTATGTGATGTTTGTTCTTGGTAAATCTCTACATCATCATTATCAATAGATACCTTTCTCAAGGTTG
>JBBYHM010384486.1:0-15502 GCA_038381775.1 Adansonia rubrostipa
CTTTTTACCTTGAGTCACTAGGCTAACTGAATCTAGTTTCTCATTCTTTAATCTTTTTTCCTCTTAAACACATATAACTAAGAGTTCGTTAATAGACATTTTCTTAATATGTGTTTCTCATGGTCATCTCATTAGGAAAAAGGTTGAATAGGAAAGTGATAAGAGATTTACTCGAAAAACTCATTCCAAAGATTTAAGTTGAGCAACAAAATCTCTCAAATCCCATAATGTGCCCTTGCACAATTTAGAATTGTTGCACTTTATTCTTGAAAGCTTTCTCATTAGGGTGATAGCTAAAACCTTATCAGATTTAATAATTTGATCTTTAGTGGCTTTGTAATTATCCTTGACCTTATAGCAATTAAGATGAAATCCAAATCGATTTACTAATATAAATTTGATGTACATCATCCTTAAATGGTTAGATTGCTCCCATTGTACATCGAAATCTATTTTCTTCTTGTGTACTTTATTTGTTGAGGACAAGTTATCCACTCAAAACACTAAGTCAATGTCCTTACACCCAAAATAGCTTAATTTACTCTTTTATTAGAGTAATTTTTCATCACCGAATAGCATTTTATTATAGCAGCTTTGTTAATCACAGTAGTAGAAATTGCTGTAAAATGCAAGGAACTATACTTTAATTGAATAAAATACTTTATATTCAAAATGTAAATCCAAATCTTCCTGTGGGTAGAGATGCATCATGCATATGAATTTACATAACTTTAATGATAAAACAATAGCTTTAAAATACCAAAATTAAATAATCTATGCCTGTGGGCCTAGAAAAATGTAACTTTAATGTTATATATTATTTTATCCTTTAACCATTTTACAAAATTAAGTATTTTCTTGTGGGGCCAAATAACTAATTTATGGTCTAACACTTTATGAATGCCATTTTCTTTATAGAGTTTTAAATAACTACTATTTTATCTAAATCAATTAACTCAAGATGCTGTGGCTACTCTTAAATTAACAATTTAAAACTTAATAACAACATCTGATATGCATGCATAAAACTTATTGCATATCACAATATTCTTTATCGATGTCATTTTCTTATGTAGTTATTTAAAGGAAACTTTATTTTAAATAACTAACAATTGTTATATAAATCAACTAACTTAAGATGAATATAATATTAAATCATGTTAACTTATTGCAATTATAGCATAAATAATTACATATTAATGTTATCCCCTTATGTAGTTATTCAAAAAAAACTTTATTTTAAGTAACTACTAATTTAACTAAGCCAATCAACCTAAGATGCTATGGCTATTCTTAAGTAATTGATTTAGATTCTTTATAATGACATAATATATGTATACCATAAATAATTGCATATATTATTTAATAACTCAAATATATGCCAAATAAATTCATAGGATAAAACATTATTGATGTTTACTGTATGTAGTTACTTAAAAAAAAATTATTTTAAATAACTATCAATTTATCTAAATCACGTAGCTTAAAATGCTTTGGCTAATATCAAGCTATTAATTTAGATCCTTAATAATATCAATTCTTTATGTAGTAAAAATTTATATACTACAACAAAATTTCTAGTTGTCATACTATAATTGATTTAAAAAATATCATGACATAATATATGACATGCATCTTTAAGTCACATATAAAAAAGTATTCATAGAATCATAATGTATTTATCTCATGACATATGAATGTGCATATTCACATTATAATTCCAATAACAAACTTTATCATATATATATATACGTACTTAACCTTTAGGTTGAGAGTACAAATATTTAGATACTATCTAGGGAGACTACATACTGCCAAAATATTCTCAACATATCATAATATTTTATTATGAAATAAAATCATAGACTATTTATCCATAAACATATTTATTATTTAATTAAATACTAATATTAAATAATACATACTTTACGTGACTTAAAAAATTCATAAAAATCACAAAAAATAAAAAATCATTACATATTTGGGTCTGGAAAAGACGGAACCGAAATGGCCAAGGGATCATCGCGCCACTTATGTGCGTGGGATTTGGCTGGGACTTTGTCTCGGCCTTTCTTCTTCCTCCAGTCGGGTCGGGCTCGACCCGGCTAGATATTTTCTGATCCATTTAGGTCTATTTATTGTTTTTGCTCATATTTCGTATTTTTGATCCATATTTCATGTAATTAAAGGCCTAAAAGCATGAGTTTATACTAGATTTACATGGCTCATGCATCAATTTTGATCAAAAACACAAAAATCATAATCAAATATTCAAGATTACTTGAATTCTATAAAACAATATTAGTCCCATTTCGATATACTACAAAATTCTCTTGTTTTATTCATCTTTCTTTTAATTTTAGGGTTTACTAACATAGATAGACGATTAATCTATTAAAACCCTTTAAAAATTTTGGTTTTACATGAACTAATCAAGAATTTTGTGATTTAATTTTAATACATAAAATATATATACAAATTCATAGTATATTCATGAAATATATTTCGATGCATAAATACAAATTATGAAATTAATTATAGAATGTTAAAAATTCAATTTCATGATTTTACTATATTTATTATAACTCGTTTATCCTTCCTACAGATTATTTAATTGCATAAACAATATATGAATGAAAAAAAAAATCATCTTTAACGAATCTCATTGGATGATGTGAAGAACAAGGCTAGAAAGTCGAGCTCTGATGCCACATGTAATAATTTAAAGAGAAGCATACCTCTAGCCATTGTTGATCAAGAACATCACCTCACTCTAAATACACGAAGATGAACACTCTGTATAAGCGTTCTAGTCTATATCCTTTTCTTAATAATTACCTTATGATGGTGCACAGGCAATTTTCATAAACTAGACTAGGGACCTATAATAGAAGATTAATTAGAGTTGTATCCTACCATCATGGAATTTGCATTCTAATTAGTTACTGAAGTAGAGTTTAACTCTTATCATTAGAATAGTTAAACTGAATAGGATTTACTTTATAATTTCACCTTAATAATTTGATTTAATTATCTTAGTCCATATATTATCATGTGAGCCACATAAAATCCAACAATGTAGTCTATGGTCATTCGTGACTTTTTTTTCTTTTGGTTGTTAATTTCAATGGATAATTTTATTGATTTTAAAGATTTTTTTTATTTTAGGAAAGTCTCTTACTAAAAAGAACCTATTTGATCCGGAAACCAAAAGGTTATTGACCTTAATGAAATATTACTTTTATTAATTTAAAATAAAATCTGCTGCGATTGATAAGACAATCAGAGGCAGCTGATGTAGAAGTGAAACAAACGGAGCCATGCCAGTTCCTCTAATAAATTTTTGGTGGTGTCAAATTAAATAAACGCACTTTCAGTTCAGTTTTCTTGGAGCTTTATTTGATTTGATGATTTCTGTTTTCGTTATTGAAAGGTGGAAGGTAGAGGCAGCCCAGGGTTTGAATTTTAGTGTATTTCTTTTAAGCGGTGCCACTACTTAAATACGCCTTTTTTTTTTGACGTCAAATGCCTAAAATAGTGTCAAACAAAACTTCCCTCAAGTTTGTAAGGTGTAAATGCAAGGGGATCCAATTGTCCAGGCTAGAACTAGAAGCAGCTATGGGAAATCCTTTATTTCGAGGATAACGAGGGCTTTTAATTATTTTTGTCCCGTCCTCACTTACATCAAGTTTGGTTCATTAAATAAAATAATTATTTTATAATATTAAAATAGAATAGAATAGAATAGAGAAAAATATTTATTATATAGTTTGCTACATAAAATTGAATAGCAAAAGATAATTAAGAGTTTAGTTTAATTGATTTATGTAATAATTTTTAAAAGATAACATCCATAAATTTAGAATTTTAATTTTAATATATATGATTCTTTTTTTTAACAAAAACTTGAATATAATAAAAAAGAAATACTTGGTTGGTTAAAATCATGGTAAAAGATATTTAGAAAATAAATATCAATTATAAAAAAAAAGAAAATAAATATAAAAGTATTGTTTTACCTTTCAATTAAATAACAATACTTTATTTATAAAATTAAACTCATTTCTAATCTCTTGTAAAATGTTTCAAATATATTTAAAAATATTATATTAAAAAATAATACTTAAAAATATTTCATTATATTATATTTAAAAATAATTTTGTAATACATGAGAAATACATATAATGTTTTAATATATTATGTTCATAAATAATATTTTAAGAATATATTTTAATAGTTTATATTTAATACCAAATTAAAAATAATGTTTGATACTATATTTTATAATATATTGTCGAATGCTAATAAAAAATGATACTTTAATATTTTATTTTAATAATATATTCTTATATTGAAATATAATATATTACTGATATTATTTTTACCAATACATTTAAAATAACATTTTCATTTATTATATTTACTAACTTTTTCATAAATTTTGTATTTTAATTTTTTTATTGATATTAATATTTCGCTGTTAAAATAAATTTAAAAATAATAATTTTAATAATATTTCATAATAAATTGAAAATAATTCAATAATAGATTTAAAAATAATTTTAATAATACATTTAAAACAATATTTAAAGCATAATAAAAAACAAGCATGTTTGGGAATACAAAAACTTTCAAAGGGCAAAACGGTGATATATGTAGTATCTTTATTCCTTGTCATCCAGAATAGCCGTTTCCGAGCTCTCCAAGAAATGGCTATTTGGAATAAAGGTAGAATAGCAGAATAGACATTCTATGAAATAGCAATTTGGTGAACAAACGTTTATACTACTGTGCATCAAGGAATAAGGGGTGAAATGACACCTCCACTTCACTGATTTCTTATCCATGATGATTTATAATCGTAATTTCTTGACCAAGTGGCTTCTCTTCTTTTTGTTATTGAAATTAATAGTAATGGTGGCTAATAAAGACTTCTCTTCTAGGTTGACCTAACTGTAGTAGATAACTTTATTAAAGAAATCTCCATTATGTGATATCATATATTGTAATTATTTCATGTTGTTCAAGCTTGCGATAATGAATCTGAGAACGTAATACCATTTCAACCTGAATTTTTCTTTTTTTTTAAGTTTTCTACAACCATGAAGAGAATCATTGTTAATAGTGGCACGTATGTTCAGATTCTGATAAAAGGGAATATTTAATGAGAATGGTATAAATGTGTCAAATTCCACTAAAGCTTTTAAAAGCTTTTCTTGCATTGATTAAAGCAGTTCTGAATTCTGTTACTGCTTCATGTTAATGAGGGCGCAGTCCTAATCAAATGCCCAGAACAAATTTCGTGTAAATTAAGCTACATAAGTCTTTTTCCTTATCACCTAAAGGAAAAAATTCTTGCTGCGAGGACATGGATATGGCTGATGAAATGAATCTTGATAAGAGTACCTTGTTCTCATCGAAGAATATTTGGATAAGCTCAAATGCAGTCTATTTATCTTTCTTGAATAAGACAAGTTTCTCCTTAAGCATCGAAATCATTTGCTTTTAGCTGGCAATATCATATAAAATAATAAATAAAATTTTTATACGAAAGTAGTCCCAATTGATTCATCGAGAAGCAATGGTCTGTAAGTCAAGCAACTGCAACCTTTTTTTTTTAAATTCTTTTTAAATAACTATCATGTGTTGTATTTGTCTTATTTTTTTGTGTTATAATTATATAGATTTTGATACATTCATACATTCTCATTGTGTTAGTGTTATTGCTCGTGCAGTATTGTATTTTAATTAAGTTTAATTTTATTGTTCCTCTCAAAATGTTAATTAAGAACATGTAGAACAGCACATTATGGCTTACTAGCCTGTGTTAGCAGCGTTACTTACAGAAGCAAGTGTCCTTAAACTGTATTTGGTTTTTAAACTTCTACTACAAGACCAAGTATTATTTTTACAATGAAATTTCTACTATTTTTGTTGTGAAGTCCTTCGTTGACCTTATAATACCTTTTATGTGTTTATGGGTTGCCCCCATCCCCCAAACCAGGAGAAAATTCAAGTTGCTCTTATTGTTCAGAAAGCGGCTTTGCAGTTTATTGATGGTATGTTATGCAGCTTTGTAGTTCTAACAAAGCTTATCTGATACCATTGCAAGTGTTATTACTGCTCTCCTGTATTACTCAACTGAACCGGTTATCTTATTTAGCTGCTGGTCCACTTGATTACAAGCTTAGCAATGAGGCTAGGGAAGCAAATTTTGGAATTGAAACAGATGAACTTGCTTCTATCGTTCATGGCCATGATATTAAGCGCTTAAAGTTGCATGGCGGAGTTGAAGGGATTGCTGAGAAAGTCAATACCTCCCTCGATGAAGGTGTCCGCTCGGACGACATATCTACTAGGCAAAAGATCTATGGCTTCAATCATTTCACAGAGAAACCTCCAAGAACTTTTTGGATGTTTTTGTGGGATGCACTCCGAGACTTGACCTTGATTATCCTGATGATTTGTGCTGGGATATCTATAGGTGTAGGACTTGCCATGGAGGGGTGGCCAAAGAGCATGTATGATGGAGCCGGAATTCTGCTTAGTGTAATCCTAGTAGTATTAGTTACTGCGATTAGTGACTTCAGGCAATCCTTGCAGTTCAGAGATCTTGACAGGGAGAAAAAAAAAAGATTTCTGTTCAAGTTACAAGAGAGGGGCGTAGGCAGCAAGTTTCTATTTATGACTTGGTTGTTGGGGATGTTGTTCATTTAGGTATTGGGGAGCAAGTTCCAGCCGATGGGCTGTTCATATCAGGATACTGCTTGCAGATCGACGAGTCAAGTTTGTCGGGGGAGATTGACCCAGTGGACATATATGAACAAAATCCTTTTCTTCTTTCAGGAACCAAGGTTAGAGATGGGTCAGCAAAAATGCTGGTTACAGCAGTTGGTATGAGGACTGAATGGGGGAAGTTGATGGAAACTCTGAACGAGGAGGGAGACGATGAGACCCCACTTCAGGTGAAATTGAATGGTGTTGCTACAGTTATTGGTAAAATTGGCTTGACTTTTGCCGTGCTCACATTTGTGGTTCTAACAATGAGGTATCTCATTGAGAAAGCACTTCGAAACTAGTTCACAAATTGGTCTTCAACTGATGCATTGATGCTTCTAAACTACTTTGCTATTGCAGTAACTATAGTAGTTGTTGCTGTTCCCGAGGGGCTACCATTGGCAGTGACACTGAGCCTTGCCTTTGCAATGAAAAAATTAATGGATGAAAGGGCATTGGTAAGGCATCTATCTGCATGCGAGACAATGGGTTCTGCAAGTTGCATCTGTACTGATAAGACGGGGACAATAACCACAAACCATAGGGTGGTTAATAAGGTATAGATATGTGAGCAAATTAAAGACATTAGTGGCAATGAGAGCAAAAACCTTGATGAGCTGGAGATATCTGAAAAAGTTTTCAGCAACCTTCTGCGTGCTATATTTCTAAATACTAGTGCTGAAGTGGTGAAGGATGCACAGGGAAAGAACTCCCTTTTGGGAACAACAACTGAAACTGCACTTTTGGAATTTGGGCTTCTTTTGGGCGGTGATCATGATGACCAACGAAGACAGGTTAAGATACTCAAGGTTGAGCCTTTCAATTCAGACAGGAAGAAGATGTCTGTGTCGGTGGCATTTCCTGAAGGTGGGATTCAAGCTTTTTGTAAAGTTGCACCGGAAATTGTATTACGTATGTGTAACAAGGTTGCTGATTACAGTGGAGAACCAGTTCTTTTATCTGGAGAACGAGTAAGAAATATCACGGATGTCATAAATGGCTTTACCTCAGGAGCTCTAAGGACATTATGCCTGGCTGTTAAAGATGTAGATGAAACTTATCCTGAGAATAGCATACCTGACAGTGGCTACACCTTGATAGCTGTTGTTGGTATCAAGGATCCCGTGCGTCCTGGAGTCAAGGAAGCAGTTCAAACCTGTTTAGCTGCAGGAATTACTGTTCGTATGGTCACTGGTGATAATATTAATACAGCAAAAGCGATAGCTAAAGAATGTGGCATACTAACAGCTGATGAGAATGCTATAGAAGGACCAGAATTTAGTAACAAGTCTCCTAATGAGATGAGGGACATTATACCAAATATTCAGGTTATCAATGACCATATAAAAAGTTTTAACATTCTATTTATGCTTTGGGAGGTTTAAATTTTCTTGAACGTTGTTATGGTTTTCAGGTAATGGCACGGTCTAGGCCTTCAGATAAGCTCAATTTAGTAACCCATTTGAGAAATATGTTTGGAGACGTTGTTGCAGTCACTGGTGATGGGACCAAAGATGCTCCAGCTTTGCGACAGTCAGACATCGGACTTGCTATGGGGATAGTAGGAACAGAGGTTTGTGTGAATACGCAGTTTTGTTTAACGATGATGATGCTAACAAGCTTGAACATGTTTATGTTCTCGTCTGCTCACGTCTTCTCATTCTGTTTGCCATCCTATGTGGTGTTCTTAATTTATTGTTTATTATCTTAATGTTTTCGTTGGAAATCACCTCTCTCTCTCTCTCTAGGAATATCTTTGTTTTCTTCTTTTGGTATTTGATTTACATCAGGACCTGAAAAACTGGATTATTCTATGATATATAAACTACTATACAGGATTTCTATTTCGTTTCTATATTCATGTTAACAACCCCTATTATCCCAATTTTCTTGATTTTCCTGAATTAGTTTATCCACTAGGAAAGGAAAAAAGCAAGGGTCTTTTTTTTTCTTTCCTTCGGTGGTAGGAATTATGAATTTTATCGGCTTTTTGATCAAGGTGCTTAATATCTTGATTCCAACTCCCACTTTCTAAAGGATACTTGGGGGATTTTTCGAGCTTTAGAGTTTTCTTCTTTCCTCTTTTCAATTAGATAATTCCCCCCTGTTTTCGGAAGAATGACCTGCATAATTTTGTAAGCGACTCTTATTATCCAAGGAAATTTTTGGAATCATCGCTTGCCGCTTCTTATGATTTATTTAGGCAACATTTAAATTCATTCTCTTAGCTTCTTTGTTCCGAGCATGCTTATGTTTTGGTTAGGTGATTCCATAACATTTTTTTTTCTACTCCATAGAAGATATATGGTCGTCGTTTGGAAGAAAGACCTGTATCATACATATATATATATATATATATATTCTATATGGTCCATTTTCTATGTAGAGATCTTTGGATAATTGCTGCTTGTGAGGAGTTTTCTTGGATTAGTTTAAACTCATTTTCTTAATTTCTTAGTTCTTGACGTCCTTTCTTTTATCAAGCTATACAATATGAGAATCGATAATGGTCAGCAAATAACTTTTCTTTATGCAAATAAATGCAATCAAGTTTCTTTTTTTTTTTGTAGATTGCCTGGAATAATTAGGCATTGTCAGCATAATCACTTTACAAATGCATCTGGTTGTTGAGTTCATTCAGAATGGATTGATGTTTTTTAGAGGCTACTAACTGGTCTATCTCTTTCCTGTTAATGAAAATATCTGCCATCAGACTATGACATTTTTGTGGTTTGGGCTAACCTTGTTGCTACATCAAGCTTGTTCACATTCTTTCTCATTCTGCTCCAACTTGCATGTTGTTAATACCTTGATTGTACAGGTTGCCAAAGAAAATGCTGATGTCATCATAATGGACGATAATTTTGCTACTATTGTGAATGTAGCCAAATGGGGACGTGCAGTATACATCAACATCCAAAAGTTTGTCCAGTTTCAGTTAACAGTTAATGTTGTTGCTCTTGTAATTAATTTTGTTTCTGCATGCATCTCAGGTAAGTTATTCTTTGAATCTAGCTTTTGTCTGCATGTATTCTAGTTGTAATGATCAGACATCGTCATTTGTCTTGTGCACAACTTTCAGGATCTGCCCCCCTCACAGCTGTACAATTGCTTTGGGTTAATATGATCATGGACACTCTCGGGGCATTGGCACTAGCTATAGAACCTCCTAATGATACCTTAATGAAAAGGCCCCCAATTCCAAGGGGTGCAAGTTTTATTACCAGAGAATTGTGGAGAAGTATCATTGGTCAGAGTGTATATCAACTAATTGTCCTTGGTGTTCTCAATTTTGATGGGAAGCAGCTTCAACGGCTTACAGGTTCAGATGCTGCCAGTGTTATGAATACTGTGATATTCCATTCATTTGTGTTTTGCCAGGTATGATTTTCAGATTTAACCAACTCTTGCTACTATAACTTTCTTCTTTGGCAATCTTTTTATGCATATGTTCCGAAGGATCCATTGTGGCATATAATCTCTCGTAATCAATTAGGCAGGACAATCATTATTTGATCATGCCATCCTGTAACAGTTCCAAGATATCTCTGTTTAGAAGCGTACTAATGTTTAGGAGCTTAGGTCTATAAATGAGCTTCTCATGATTATTACTAAGAATTTGTTAGAACAGTTTTATATAAGATTGTTTCACCACCCAACGTAACATGGAAATAAATCGCAATTCAAATTTTTAGGTCAATAAATCATGATAAATTTCTCAAGAAAATTATACGGACAATCTAGTTAGTTAAGGTACCGGTCAATTTGACCAGCAGTCGAAACGAAATTGTAAATCAAATGAGGCTGGTCTGGAAAGCTTAAAATCAGAACCAAAAAGAAAAGAAAACAGAACAGAACAAGAGAAGATAGAGTTCTGAAAATATCAAGTATTTCTTAATATTCATAATGTTCAAAGTTTGCATCATATGTTAAAGGTAGCAAACATCAACCACTTCTAGTAAATTCAGGTTCCTAACATCATATTGATTACATCAAAATAACACAAATCATCCAACAAACAAACTCAGTGTACAATAAGTTCACAAAATCAAAAGAAATAAAGCAATCATCCTAAAATATCTGAGCTAGCAACATTATCAGCCAATGTCATCAACACTCCTCTTTGACTGCTTCGTTGCTAACACCAATTAGCATCCTTAAGCATTCAAATCTGGTCTTAGCAAGAGGCTTGGTTAAAATGTCAGCCAACTGATTTTTAGAACTGCAATGAACCAGTGTTACTTCATTATTTTGTTGCACTTCTTTCACAAAACGAAATTTAATCTTGAAGCACTTGGTTTTTCCATTAAAGATTAGGTTCTTTGCAACTGCAACAGCTGATTGGTCATCACAATTTATCTCCGTTGCTTCGTTTAGAGCTAGATTCAAATATGCCAATAGACGCCTCAACCAAATAGCTTGGTTTACTGCGGTAGTAGTTGCAATGTATTCTACCTCTGCAGTGGACTAAGCTACTATGTCTTGTTTATCGTAACGTTCTTTTCATATCATCAACAGAACCAGCCCAATCACTATCCGAGAATCTAGTTAATTTCAGCCTCTTTACTTTCTTAAACCATACACAAAAATTAATGGTACGCTGGACATATCTAAGTACCCTCTTTGCTATCTTAAAATGCTCGGCGCTGCAACAATGCATGAACATGGACAACAAACTCATAGCAAACATGATATTAGGTTTGATTGCTATTAGATAAAGCAAATAGCCCACTGAACCTCTGTATGTTGCTTCACTAAACCTTTCTAATCCATCCACCTTGCTGAGTTTTTCACCTTGAGCTATAGGTGTATTTGCTTGTTTATAATTTTCCACCGAGAACTTTTTCAACACAATTTGAGAGTACCTTTTTTGACCACAACTATGCCAAACCGAGATTGACAAATTTCCACTCCTAAAACGTAAGTCATTTCTTGTAGATTAGTCCTTTCGAATGCTGCTTCCATTTGTCTTTTGAAATCATGAACTAGGCCTTCATTGCTACCTGTTATTAGCATCTACGAATAGTGACACAATCTATTAGCCTCCCTCTTTATTTTTTCTTACATAGAGTGTTGGTTCACCAACATTCTTGTTGAATCCAAGATTCATTAGATTTTTATCAATTCTTTCGTACCAAGTCCTTGGTGCTTGCTTTAATCCATATAAAGCCTTTTTAAGCTTGTAAACTTTTGACTCATTCTTGTTGACTATGAAGCCTTCAAGTTGCTTAACAAAGACTTCCTCCTTCAGATGGCCATTTAGAAAAGTTGATTTGACATCTAGTTAATGAATTTTTCACTAATGTTGAGTAGCTAAGGCTATCAGTTGTTTGATTGTATCTATCCTTACTACAAGTGCAAAAGTATTAGAAAATTCCACTTCGAATTGCTATGCATATCCCTTCATTATCAATCTAGCTTTCAGTTTATTCACAGAATCATCAGCATTAGTTTGGGTTTTGAATACCCACTTAACTCCTACAATCTTCTTGTGCATCAACCCCAAGTTTGATTCTTATGAATCATGGACATTTTAGCTTGCATAGCTTTTTTCTAACCATCTATCTCGACAGCTTCTTCATAGTTGGCGAGTTCCATTACAGCAATGTTCCATATTTCATACATGTCTGAGAGTGATCTGGTCTTTCTCACACAGTAATCTTCATCTGAGTCTTCACTGGCAACATCTTCATCCTATTTTTGTGGAAGAACATTGTTAGCAACTTCAATATCAACGGATTCAGTCTGAGACTTCTCCCAGTTCCATGCAACACTCTCATCAAACTTTAAATCTTTTCTAATAATAATCTTCCCAGTTAAAGGAATGAAGATTCTATACCCTTTTGTTTTAAAACCCATAGGCAACAAAGATTCCAACTTGAGACTTCTTTTCAAGCTTATGTCTTTTAATGTTTGGTCTATTTGAATAACAACTACAACTAAAAACTATTAAATGCAATATAGAGGGTTTGAATCCAAACCAACTTGCAAAAGGAGTTTTAAATTTTAGGGCTTTGATTAGAAGCCTATTCTACAAATACACTGTAGTGTTAATTATTTCTACCTAAAATTTCTTAGGAAGATTTCTCTCAAACAATAAACACCTTTCTATTTTGATGATAGTCCTATTTTTCCTCTCACTACCCCATTATGTTGTGGACTGTATGTGACAGTAAACTGGAGCTCAATGCCTACTGTTCAAATCTGTCTTAAGTGTATTCTGTCCTATTGTCTGATTTAATTACTTTAATCTTGCACTCAGCTAGGTTCTCAACAAGTGCTTTGAATCTCCAAATTACCAAACCAACCTCTCTACTTCAAGAAATAAAACCAACACATTCTAATGCAATCATCAGTGAACAGATAAAATATCTACTCTTATTCAGAGATAGTGTTTTCATGGGTCCGCACACATCAGTGTATAACAACTAAAGTTGTAACAACTAAAATTTCTAAGTTGTTCTCCAAGCTCTATTTACTAGAAAAGGCAACCTACTTTGCTTTGCCAGTTGACACACCTCATTATGTTCATGAATTTTGGATAGATTCAGAACAAGGTCACTCTTATAATGTGTGATAATTGATTTGTCCTAGTCTCTTATTTCATAGGACAGTTTCGCAACAATACTAGCATGTGCATCATAAGTTAATAGATCCCAGTTCAAAACAAAACATTTATCAACTATATCAACAAACATGAGCTCACAGCCATTTAGATCATAAATCATGCAAGCTTTATCTATGAAAAGTATTGAAGGGTTCTTTTTTAACAATCGGCCAACACTAAGTAAATTCTAATCAAACTCAGGCACATATAGTACATTAGTTATGACATTAGTACTTGATGTAGTGTCCACTATCACATATTTTTTTTCTTTTGCCTCAACACAACTCCCATTGCCAATTCTAATCTTTAAGCTACAAGAATTGTCTAGCCTCTTGAACATGGATTTGTTTAAAGATCATTTGCTTTGTACATCAATTGACCAATTTATCTTAGGTGTATTGTTGATTGCAAAATAGGATGCTACAAACATCTGCTCCTCCTATTGTGGATCTCCATCTACAGTTCGAGCTTGAGTACTTTGCTGCTGTTGCCCCTTATTCATGCAAACCTTTTCTATATGCACCTTTGCTAGTAAGACCGACATTCAATGTTTGGTCTAAACCAGCAATTTTCTTAGAATAAGTTGTCTTTTGACAGTGAGTACATGGTGGATGTTTCTTCTTTCCATCATCTTTTACACTATCTATGTCTCTATTTTCTTTCTTTTTTAGGTCATTAAAAGTCTTTTTTCCTTATTGTGGGAACTTCTTACCTTTTCCTTGCTCCTTGCTTGAAATGCATTTTCAGTTTGTTCTTCCTGCCTATTTGCTTTTTTTTTTCTTATATTTTTTTTTTTGCTCTTGAGCATTAAAAGCATTAATCAATTCTGTCTAGGATATGCTGGACAGATCTCTTGAATCTTCATGAGAAGAAATTTTGGACTCATACTTCTCAAGATGAGTTGTGATAACCTTCTCCACTATCCTTTTTTCACTACACTCATCCCTAAGAAACCTTATGCTAGTCACAACAGCATTGGTTCTGTCAGCATATTGCTTGATTGTTTAATTTTCTTTCATCTTCAAATTTTCAAAGTCTCTCCTCAAATTTATCAGCTTCTGCTATCTGGTTTTATCAAATCCTTGAAACTCTTCCTTCAATCTATTGCTAGCATGTTTTAGAGTTTCACAAGCCATAATCTTAATGAAGATCTCATCAGAAACACTATTTTGCAAGTAGGAAATAACATTGTGCCTTTTGCACGTTCTTCACTATATGGCTTCATTTGAGCTTTGATGGGATTAGCTCCAAGGGTAGAAGGTCTCTACCAGTTTTACTCACTTCCCACAAGTCATGTGCTTGCAGGTAAGTCTTCATTTTCACTACTCAAATTAGGTTTTCACCAGCAAAGACTAGTGGTGATAGTGGACAGAAGCTGCTTGAAGACATAAAGACAGTGGCTTGGTTCAAGGCTGTAACAGCTTTGATTCTTCCGCGAAACACTCCAACAGGATGTCAACAAGAACACAGGCTGTCTAAAAATTGAGCTCTGAGACTAATTGTAAATCAAATGAAGCTAGTCTGGAAAGCTTAAAACCAGAACCAAAAAGAAAAAAAAATAGAGCAAAACAAGAAGAGATAGTTTGGAAATATCAAGTATTTTTTAATATTCATAATTAGAGGTGGCAATTGAGCGGGTTCGGGATAGGTCATTTCGGGTTCAGATTTTTTCGGGTTCGGGCTGATTCGGGTTTGGGTCTATTCGGGTTTGGATTCTTTCGGATTCAGGTTAATTTGAGCTTGGGCTAATTCATGTTCAAGTCTACTCGGGTTCGGGCTAATTCGGGTTCGAGCCAATTCGGGTTCGGGTTTGAATATATTTTACATCATTTTTTATTTTATGTTAAATGTAATCACTTTTATGTAATTTTAAATTCTAAGCCTAGGCACGAATTTGGCCATGTCTGACCCGAAAAAATCTTAGTTCAGTTCTATGGGCTTATACATGGCCCGAAAAATTTTTAAATTCTAAGCTCAGGCTCGAATTTGTCCTAGCCAACCAATTTAAATACAAATCATTGTTCATAATATTAAAAAGTTTTTTTATATTAATATTTACATATTTTATAATTAAATTTAAATAAAATATATTATTTTATTTTAAAAAAATACTATTT
>JBBYHM010384497.1:0-13919 GCA_038381775.1 Adansonia rubrostipa
CTAACTTGCCTCACACTTTCTTGGCATTGTCACATAGTGAGACTCTATTATACTCACTTGGACCAAAAGTATAAAATTGTGTGTGCATTGCCTTAGCTTTTAATTATGCCATTTTGGTGTCTTGTTCATCCCATTCTTCTTTTTCCTTTGGAATAATACAATCTCCAACTCTCTTCTTAGGGATGAGCAGTCCATTGACAATGATCTTTCTTACTTTATAGTCATTTGTTTGGATAAAAAACCTCATCTTTGTTTTCCAATATGAGTAGTTCTCACCATTGAAGAGTGAGGGTCTCATGATGGAATGGCCTTCAATTCCTATAGCATTTGCATTTGTATTAAATGCCATGAGACAAACTTTATCTTGGCTTTTTAACTCTTGTGAGTTTCATGAGGCTTTAAGTATCATGTTTGTATTCTTCATTTTTGAGCTATCAAGGATCTTTTCTCAAGGTAATGAAACCTACAATAGAGACCAAAGCTCTAATACCAGTTGTTAGCTTAAAGAAAAGATTGAACCAAGTAGGGGTGAATTGGTTCTACAAAAACTTGATAAGTTTGAAGTAAATTAAAAAAAAAGTTAAGGGTAAGAAAAACAAACAATCAATGTATAGAGGTTCGATCCTTGAACTCAGTATCTACGTCCTCTCTTCTTGGTATTTTCTTACTAAGGTGATTCCTAGAATTCACTAATCAAATTATTTACCTTTAAGGCTAATGTATAACCTTACAACTCTATCTTTTAAGGCTTAGATAGAACCTTTCAATCCTTTTGAGAATTCTACCCTAAATTCTTAAATATTTTCACTCACTTTCACTCAACCCCTTTTGTGATATGAATGAGGTATTTTGTAAACAAATTAAACCTCTAATAGGTGTAAGTTCACTGGAATTTAAGTAGAAGGTGAATAAGATACAAATATACTTGGAAAAGTATAAATTTGATACAAGTATAATGAAGAATTTGAAGACTTTTGAGCTTTTGTTGTTCAATGCTAGACTGTTACAGCTTGTTCTATCAATACAGGAGGATGAGTATCGATACGTACCAAGCTGTATCGATACAGGCACACCTATATCGATACATTCGAGGGTTTTAGCCAAACCTTGGTTACTGCCAAGCATTGCACCGATACATATGGGGTGAGCATCAATACTCACTACAATGTACCGATACATGCTTAAAAATATCGATATAAATGAGGGTTTTAAGCATAATATTGATACATTTGTGCATTGTGTCGATACATACCTTTAAAATCTTTCGTAAAATGATTTTTCTTGACTCAATATTAACTCAAACATATCTCAAAAATATTCTAAGTATAAATATATATTTTGGAACATATATTTTTAAGAAAATACAAATTAACAATAATTTTCAAAATGTTTGTCAATTTTAACACAAATACCAAGCTAAGTATAAATTAATTTAGCTTTAGTTGTTTGTTATATCAAAACCAATTTCAAAGTTAACAAAAAGATATGGAGACATTACCCTTTTTGCTTCAGGTCCATTTAGATGTCAGTCTATCTCAGTTTTGGAACCAGCATATTGATGTTTCACATTCAATCGGGAAGATTTAGCTCCCACAGTGGATGAGTACACCATGTTACTCAATATTGAGAGAGCCAAGACTGATAAAATATACTGCAAGGCTTTTCAACCCCCAACATTCAAGAAGAGATTAGCCCAGATTCTCAATGCATCAAAGACTTGGATTGAGAGTCATATCAAAATGAAAGGGAACAGTGAGTGCATCTTATGGGTTAGCTTGACGGAAACAATGGCAAATACCATTAATAACCTAAAGATTCAAGATATCTATGCTTTAGCAATATATAGTCTACTCATATTTTCGAAAACATTAGGCAATATTGGAGCTATAATAGTAGATATCTTTTTTCGATTATGTTGCAACATCAATCATGCAAGGGCTATTATTGTTGAAACCATCCTTACTTTCAGTTTTTGCAAGAAAACGGGTATGGGTTGCTTTATCAGATGTGCACCACTCTTTCACATTTAGCTCATCAATCACTTTTGTCCTAAAGAAAACAGGATGTTGTGCAACATCTTCCCCAGTTTTACCACTATCTCCAAGATCCTCGAGAAGGAATGGCCTCAGGACAAGTCTGAAGAGCAATAGGTCCAGAAACTCTAAAACCTCAATGGATAAGAAGTGACATGGAAATCCTTTTAGTTTTCACCACAAACAATCATATACCAGTGCAGAGATTATAATTGTGTGCTGCTCATGGGATTATATGGAAGCACTAGCTATGTACCCACTTTGGTCCTTCGACAATTCTAATGCTGACAATGTGTCCCTTTGTCCAAGACCTAGAGTCATGGGATTTTGACTATGGTGAACTTGATTACATGTCAAAAGTTCAACTAGCCTTTCATGCATGGAAACAGGCTCGTTGTATGGAGAGATATTAGAGAGGAAACAGCACAACCGTGGGATATGATGACTGAAAGGTACATAATAGGAAAAAGCTCATTCTTTTAAGAAGTTATCAAGTCTTTTAAGGTTACCATGATAATTTAACATCGAAGGTAGACTTTAAGGACATTTTAGTAGTTGATATTAGAATCAAGACCTATTTGATCACCAGGATACTTACATGTCAAAGGTGCATAATAGGAATAAGTTCGTTCACTTAAGATATCATGGATCCTTTAGGCTACCGAGATACTTTAATGTTGAAGTTATACATAGGGATATTTTAGTAATTTATCTTAAAACCAAATCCTTTAGAGTTACAGGGATACTTTCATATCGAAGGTATACTTTAGGGGACATTGTGGTCTCTTCAAACAACTTGAGTCTTTAGAGTCTGGTTTCATACTTTTTATCAAAATTAGTCTAGAATAAATTTTATCATTTTTCATAAAATTAAAATTTTTGAAAATTAAGACAATGTCTTTAAGTTAAAGCAGTTCACAAAATTTCTCTCAGTATATGAGAAGGGTTCTACGAATTATTTTAAAAATAAGATATCTTTTTCAAAATGAAAATTAGGATTTTTATAATTTTGTAAAAATAATGCCTTTCGTATTCCTTCAGCCCTTTGGTGGGGTGTGATAGATACTTTGGATTTTTAAAACCTTTCATATTCCTCAAACTTTCTAGTAGGGTACAAAAAAAATAAGGATAAAAACCTCTGTATTCTTTCGATCCTCTAATAGGGTGTAAAAGATATTCTGATTTTTAAAAAATATTAAAAACCTGATTTTCTCATACAAAATAACAAATTTGTTTCACAAAATTTTATTTTGATACACGAGAATTATGATTAAATACTGGATATTGAGATTGAATAAAAATTAAATTTTATGTTAACACGTGATTAATAAAGTACTGATTACTGGGCATCATAAGAGGGATTAATCTTTACTTGTGATTGTAACCAACTACTGGACCCTTTCAAGTGATCTTTAGTATTTTTATAGGCCTCGAAATACGAACTCCAGCAGGTGACCAATTTCACCTGGCTAAAATAGATTGGTGGTGACTCAAAATGAATAGTCATTTTCTTACAACTATTTAAGGTTAAATCAAACGAGCAATTTATCTTGATGACTCGACCCTTAAAAAATAAAAAATAATAATATATGTATATGCATGTAAAATAAAAAAAAAGTATTGATATATATCTAGGAACAAGGGGTGCACCCACCTTTTTAAGTCTAGCTGGTTAGGATTCATATCCCAACCATGTTATGACATGAGGTAGTATCAATAGTAAAATAGTTTAACTGAATCATGTTAATGTGGAAGTTAGCAACCTTCCTTTAATTAAGAACTTTTCTTACTTTAACAAACTAGTGTAAACATTTTGGGTTTATGTCATCTAATATGCCTCGTAATGCAGTTAATATAAATACCATTATCAACTACCGAGCATAAAATGAGTAATAATTAGTTATTCATATATTAAACCAATAAAGATAAAGTATTAAATCTTTATTTACTTTCCCAGTAGTTTAATGAGATAGTAGCCCTCACTATTATTCAAAATCTTTTTGAGCTATTTCTAGTGGGCTAGGATCCCTTTCAACATGTTGCAACCGTAAGTGACTCAACAAATTACAACAAGCCTAACTGGGTAGGTAACATAACTTACTAATTGCATCTCTATCCAACTCCCAAATGAATTAGGTGGGCCTAAATGCATCACATACATTTCACCTAACCATCACCTTTAATATCATATGGTCTATTGCAACACATCTGAACATACAACATAAGTTGAGTAGACCCATTACTCATAATTCATGCCATTCGAGCGAAAAGGATCTTAAGTGCCTAAAAAATCAGCCTCAGTCGGAACTCGAGTATCTTATTATGAACAATGGAAGGCATCTTTATCATGCGAAACATGTGACTCAATATTGAACGAGGGATTTTGTTTGTTCATTTTAACTTTTATTTAAGGTCTCATCATATTTACATGCATAGCATTTATAATATCACATTAAATAAATCTACTATCTTGCATACTACTTGGATGATTATAGACTACTATCTAATGCAATTTCCTTGAGCCATCAATGGAAATTGATTGGTTAATTCCAAGGTGATTACATATAAAGTCTTCATAAGCTTCTTGCAATCTTTTAGGCTTCATGGCACCTTCATTTGGATCTCCATCTTTGAGTTACTAAATCTTTCCTAACTAACCCTAATTTTACCTTATGTAATCTAATTACATTTGTACTAAAGAAACCTTAAGTTACATTCAACGAGAATTAGGTAAGCAAAATTTTTATAACCCGGAGAATAGAGATAAGGCAAGGTCCGTAAACCTTATTTAAAAAAATTGAATGTCTATAAACAACTAACTATACATCCACAATCGTATTGGGACTAGTACATAATCATCCCATACATCCACAACAATTATGAATATGCATATATATATATATAAACATGTGTTTTAAATTCAAGTTACCAATTTTTTACGCTTAAATAAGTGATCTATATTTAATTTAATTAAAAAAACAATTCTCTTACATGATTAACATTTATTCTAATCATATTAAAATAAATCCTATTACAAACAAAATTAATCATTTAAATTAAATATATATTTCAATTAATCAAACTAATTGACTTTTAATTTCATGCTTATTATATTATCCAATTTATATCTGAAACAATTTAAGAAAAATAATACAATTGTATAGTTAGGTATTTGATAATGTGTAAGAGTTTTAATTGGTTTCAACCTCTTAAGGAGGTGTATTGCACCAACCATGCTAACTTTTAGCATTTTTTAATTAATTTTAATTTAATTTTAATTCAACCTAATCATATCGGATTTTAAATCCCAAGAAAATTAAAATTGGAAGAATTCTACTCGAAATACAATAGTGGTGGCACAAATTTGTAAAAATCCTAGTGCAATTGGGACTTTATCCCATGCATGGCTATCTTAGCCATCCTACTCTAATTCAAACACTATTATCTTCTTCATCCTAAACCTCTGAAAATACAGCAAATTTATAATAATTCTTTGCTGGCATTGATGCCGCACCAAGATCCAAGGAAGATGACAAGATGTTGCAAGCTTCAACTACACATAGTGCACCCATTTTAGCCTAGAATTGAAATGGTTTCACCTCTGATTTTAAACTGATTTTTCCATTAAGTATTATGAACTTTTCATGACACTTTCAAGGTGGAAAAACAAGGAAAAATTGTAGCAATGGCTGCCCAAGAAATCAACCACATAAAAAAACTGAAATGGATCCAACCCAGCACTAGTCAACACCAAATTGTCAATCGATGACTCCAATATTAATTTAAATAAATAAAATAATATTTTAATTAATTAAAATTGAATAATAAACATGAATTAACAAGTTGGAACTTTAAAAACAAAAGAAATTATTAGGAATGCCCTAAGGATGAAAGACGTTTTGATATATTTTATTAGTTTAAACGATTATTCATATTTATATATTAGAGCTTTCATTATATCATTGCTATTTTATCCTCATTTGGATTTACATGTAAAATTAAATGTAAGCAAATATGGCTTATTGACTACTTATGTTTATACCATTAGAATGTTGCATATAATGTACTTTATATGCAGGAAGACAATATTATAAGGTAAGTAGTCTAAACTAATAGTCCGTAGTCTATAGGGTTAATATGAGCAATTAACTCATACTAAGACTATTATGTTATCCAAATCCAATTTGGGAGATAGCTTGTCTTCACCATTTATGTAGACACCTAATTTCATCCAAGTTTTTTTCCATTAATCTTGAATATCTAAGATTGAGAACTTAACAACCATCCTCATTGGGAGTGATTTTTTTTAGATGAACAAAACATTTTCAAGACCTTTTTGTTCATAATTTGAATAGCCGTAAGTTCACTTGACAGAAAAAGTTATATTTTGGTCTCCAATTTTGGATACACAAGATGAATATTTAAGAAAAATTATTTTTAAAATTTGCTTGTTAAAATTTTGAAAATTATTTTTGCAGATTATATCGTGATCAAATTTCCCATTTTTAGGGATTTTTCAAGATTTTTTTGGTTAAAACTAAGAAATTTACTGTCACATATTTTTACTGACACCTATGTGGTATTTATGTCAATATGCACTCCAAAAAAATAAAAAAATATTGAAGAAAAAATTTGTATTGATATTTTATAACACAATGTGTCAAATTATCCATTTTTGTAATTAATTTTGAATTTTTCATAGTACAGCGAGTATTATACTTGTGAAATTTTTTTAATAAAATTATTCTGAATTTTAAATTTTTATTTTTACCATTTTATAAATCAATATTTTGGATAATATGTTTTATTCAATTCATTTTTATAAGTTTTACTGTATTCTTTGAAAATTTTTATCCTAAAATACGAGCTTTCTTTTAATCTATAAAATTTTTGGTAGAATTTTCTCGAGTTTTGAAATTCAAAATTCTTTAAATATTTTCATTTAACCACCATTAAATGAGTTTTGAAAAATTCATTTTATTTTTTAACTTTTTGAATTTTTTTTGTTTTTAAGATGCAGAGTTTTCTACTCCGTAAATTTTTTTCGGGGAGGAATTTTTCGGGTTTACGATTTTTAAAATTCATTAAATATTTTCATTAAATTTTTTTAAAAATTCAATTTATTTTATGAGTTTTGTATTTTTTTCAAATAGCAAATTTCTTCCATAAAGGTTTTCTCGTAAAATTTTACGAGTTTTGAATTTTAGTTGTCTCATTTTTTCTCTTTCTTTCTTGCACATAATACGTCTCAAGGAATTTTTCATGTATAATTCAATGCTTGAAATTTTTATAATAAAGTTTTATTAAGTTTATTAATTTTATTTTGGGTATAATCTCTTTAATTGGCCCAAAACTTTCAAAATTTACGAATAGCCCCATTTAGCCTAATATTTTCTCAACAAGCTCAATGACCTTACCAAGCCCATTTTTTTGATTTTCTACCAAGCCCATTTCATTCTCTAAAAGCCTACTAAGCCTACTTTTATTTTTAATTTTCCAACAAAGTCCATTAACCTTATTCTTTTTTATTTTATATCAATTATTTTGATTCAATTTTTTTTTTTTTGGAATTTTGATTAGAATTTTTACATGATTAAATTCTTAATTGAATTTATTTTATGGAATTTTATTGAGTACATGAATTTTAATTTGTTATCATTTTTTTAATGGAATTTCCAACTAGGCTTTTCATGCAAGTTGATTGCATTTGTTTTTTTGCTTCCAAGATTATTTCTACTTGTAAATTTATAGTTTAAATTTGTTTTTACATAATTAATTTTATAATTTGATAATTTAGTTACATGAGATTTAATTTGGTTAAAATTAAGTTCTTTTCTAACTAATTTGGTTTCTTTCTAACCAATTCCATCAAGTTGGCCAAAACTACCAAATGATCATCATGCCACCTAAACTAGCATAATCATGACAATAGGATGGTGGCTTGTAAGAAAAGATGATAAAGATATGGGCTTATGACACACCAATAATGATTTTGAACCTAACAAGTTAACCAAATAATAAGTAAACAAAATTTAAAAAAAGGAAAAAATCATGGAAAAAGAATGAAAGTTTTGGCATTCATAATTAAATGCCATATGTTGAAACTGAATAAAAATTAAGATTCAAGTAAACACGTAATTAATAGGTACCAATTTTCAAACATCACGAGAGGGTCGATCCTTACTTGTGATTGTAACCGACTCCTAGACCCTTTTATACGATCTCTACTATGATCACGAGTTTCGGAGTTTGTATTTTAAGGTTTCGTAATCCTCAAAATACAAACTCTGGTAGGTGACCAATCTCACCTAGCCCAAATAGATTAGTGGCAACTCTAAATAAATAGTCATTTCATAATGACTATTTAAGATTAAGTCGAGTGAGCGATTTATCTCGACCACCCGATCCCCAAAATAAGAAAATGTCAATAGTGATATGGCCTATAGAAATAAAAGAATATAAAGTAGTGATAAATTTAACAAGTATAGGAGCAAAGTCCATTTAAGTCAAACTTGGTCAGGATTCGTATCTGGGCCACGTTCCGACAATCTAGAGGAGCTTGACTCCTAAGTAGAGACATAGATATATTACCTAGAGGTAGTAATATATCAGACTGGACCATAGTGCAAGTAATCCATTAACAAGTCCATTTACTTGAATTAATTCACTTTTGACATTCATTGCCTAATTACATTATTCTTAAGTGATTTATTTACTCCATGTGTATAATTTGTACACTTTGACATTCCAAAGGCTAAAGCATCTTGAAATAATAAGATACTAAATCAGCTTGTTGGGCATATGACTTATACTCGATGAGAGCTTTACCTATAGATATGGAATCATAGCTCCTATAAAGAGTTAAGGTTATCCTTTTAAAAGATATTATACAGGATAGTGAAAATGGACGAGGCCTCGGTCGTTTATATGTCAAATGATAAATTGTTTACATGTGTTGAACAATCATTTTCACATAGAGAGTATAATAAAACTTTAAGATAAGGTGATAAAGCAGGTAAAACGGACTTTTAACCTTAACTTGATCACGAATATCGTATGAGGGAATTACACATATGAAAAGGTCATTGCGCTGAAAGGCTATTTATAAAGCTTACATAATACGATATATAATTGGGAATGTAGTCTCAAGTCTTTAGTAGTATGACTTTTACAATAATAATTATATGCTATAGAATAATTAATTTATAGATTATTCGAGCCTAATTATATATGTCCAATTAGTCCCTTTACTAGCCCAACATAATTCCTTAACTGACAGTTATTGATCAAAAAACCCAAAGTCAAATGATTCTCAATATAGTAAAGTGATGAATAAGCGTTTGCTTCAGTAAATAAATAAAAAAAAAACTCTTTGTGTTATTTATTTAGAATATATATTTAATTTGATTAAATATTATTTAGACAAGAATTAGTAATTTAAATTAATTATATTTATCTTTTAATAAATATAGGAACTAATTTAAATTAAATAGATATGATAAATTAATTATTGACATAATTAATTTAATATCTATTGAGTCTTGTTTAAATATTTATTTATAAATTAAATATGAATAATATTCTAAATAAATTAAAATTTTTTATTTTATTTATTTTTTTAATTTACGATTAAAATTAATTATTTTACTATAGTTAATTTTATTTTTATAATTAGTACATAATTATTCTATTTGAATAAAATTACCATGATTTTATTTTGAATTAGAATTAGAGCTATGGAAAAATTATCAGGTCAAATAAAATTAATAGTTTAATCAGAATTAATTAAATATTCGGATTAAACAAGCTAAACTTTATAAAATAAATTGGGGAAATTATATATAGATATATTTAGGCTTAGCTGAAAACTGGTGGACTCCTATGTTAGGGTTAGCGCCACATATTAGAGTGTTATGGAGGTAGTAAAATAATTATTTTAATTAGAATTAAAAATTAGGGTCACCCTGTTACTTAATATAAATAAAAGGTAGCGCCTAGGGTTTCAGGTTAGACCATTTACGACACCCTTAGGGTTTCTAATCACAACATCTAATGATTTTTAACCAATTAGCACAAAGGTGGTCTTGAAAAAGAATCAAGCCATACTAATCCGGAGTTGATAGAGACGAAAAGTGCCCCCGCACTTTACCATCAAAGAATTGGAGAATAGTGGAGAAGGCTTGTTAGTTGAAGCTTTTACACAAATCTAGGAATTATTGGATGACAACTTCAGATCTGCAACTAAGGTAATTGATTATTTTGGTTTTATTATATACAACAATATGATTTAAAAAGATCTGATTCAAAAATTTTTTAAATTTCGCTGTGTACACTATTTTATTATTCCAACAACACCAATTTTCTTTAATTTTTAAATTCAAGAATGGATCAATATGGTAATAAAATAAATTCTTTAGTCGGTAACAACTAAAACACAAGATTAATTAAAACAATGCAAAGAGGCTCATGATACCACTTGTAAGAAGTCTCAGGGTAGCAAGTAATTAGATTACAAAAAAATTATAAAATAATTCATAAACATGGCAGCAAAAACAAATCAAACAAACCAATCCAAGACCCCCTAAACAGGATCATCTTGCATGATCTTGATTAATCTTTAAGATCAAGAAACATAAATAGCTATTAAAGATTCAAACATACATTAATCGTCAAAAGTTTTTTAGCACTTTCATGATCTAAGAGCACGAACTCCAAGCCCAGTTTTCGTAAACCAAAGTGATCTAAGCATCTAGCCTCTTAACGGTTATTCACATAGGTGACCTAAAAAACTTTTAATAAGGATAAGACTTTATTGCCATAAATGGTGCTAATATTTCAATAAATCTTCCCTTGCACTTAGAAGATCTTGATTTAATAATCAAAATGGTATGAAGAAAACAAATTTTCTCCAAGAATACCAAGACTGTGCCAACTCCCTTAAAAATTTTAGGGAAATCACAATCTAAGTTTTCCAAAAGTCTCTTGGCCAAAATTTTAAGCCTCTCTGCATCAATGAAGGGTTTTATAACTAGGGTTTAAAATTTTAATTTTTAGAAAATTATAATTTCGCCTTTGGACTATGTGACCTAATCAGGTTGGGCCTAAGCAACCATTACTTCTATTAAACATACAAGCCAAATCTTACTTTAATTTATACTAATCACCTTTAAGTGTGTGACCCATTAGGCCTATTTTATTGGCAATAAATATAAAATAGCCCAATCAAGAATATTTTATATTTATAGACTAAGATTGGCATCTAGTAATGCATCATGGCCACCCAACATGTAAGGGATGTCAATATGGTTTTGACAAGCCCTTCAATGTTCAGTATCTCCATGTAATAAATATCCTTTCATCATATATCTTGAAATTAGCAAACGCATGGTTCAATGTCCACTCTTAGCCTATTCCATAATAGTATGCGACCCTTATATGTTAACTCCATAATCAATATTGCCTTGGCTAAGGACTTTGAGTTAACACAGACAAGGTACATGTAAGATATGTCTCATCATCTCACTTGGGGTGATGAATCCTCTCTGGACCACTCATTCACCTACCATATGATTTATGCCATACCCAAAAGCACCCTACCATAAACATCCATCTATTGTGAACCCATTCGTGATGGAATCAAAGCATGACACTACTTATATGAGATCACTAGGTGTCACAAATATAAGGATCACTTACGCTACTGGTGCATGAAAGTATTTTTATAAACACTTAAGTGCAATGCCAAATGGATCTCTCATAGTGGGCTTTCAGTGAACTTGTTACCATAACAAGCATCTATATGATGTTCTCAAGTAGCTCATACTTCAACTTATGAGATCAATTAGATTCATTATATGCATAGAGGCTTATATACGCCAGTCTTTATGCATTGTCAATGCTTTGTCTTGACAATATGATGACTAGGAATGTTTTTAGAAACATAGCTTTGATGCATAGGGATTTCATAATTGTAACTCTTTACTATTCCCTTGCAATGCCAGTATGTTTGATAAGCTTTATCTCTATAAGATATTTATATTAATTATAAAATTAAACCTTATAGATAAAGAAATACATTTATAGCATTAATTAAATATAATGTTTGATTACATGAAATCCCTAAATGTTGATACCTTACAAGCCATAAGATTGGCTTGCAGAGCTTGCACTAATAATTAAGCCCACATAGAAAAATTTTATTTGCTCAAAGTCAGACTTGATTTGAGCTGATGGATAGCCCGATCCTTGTATATCTTAGCCCTCTCTCATCACTATTCCTGACCTCACCCATGACCATATTATGGCAAATCACTAAAAGTGGATTGTAAGGTGATCGTACATACAAATATTATCTTCAATGATTCTTTACACATATACATTGCATATAACATAAATTACATATAACATTATCTAAACTGTAATATTTATGTGTAATTTCTATAATGTTTAGTTATAATTTTACCAACTAAGAAAAAATATAAATTTTATATAAAATTAATTTTTTTCTTAATATAATATAATTGTTAGTAATATACACAAATCAATTATTAAAGTAAAAAAAATGAAAAATTTCACTTCAAATATTAGTGTGAAAATTAATTTCCTACATATATAATATATTTATAAATGAAATAAAAAAATTTTGAGAAAAGTATAGTTAATTTTCTTTAAAAGAAATATTTTAAATAAACATATTACAGATTTTGTAAGGTTTTTATGTAAAACTATAATATTTTAATGTAATCCCGTAAATTTCATAATGTTTAGTTGTAATTTTACAAACTAATGAAAAATATAAATTTTATCATAGAATTAATTTTTTATTCATATATTATAGTTATTACTAATTTTAAAAAATATGTAAATAAAATAAAAACATATAATACTTATATGTAATGTTAATGTTCATATATTACTTATTACATACAAATATTACCTTCAAATATTCTTTATATAAATACATTAAGAAAAACACATATTACATATAAACATTACTTACACTGTGATAATTTATGTTGATTATAATATTTTATGTAAATATAATAATTTTATGTTTTACAACTTTCATTGTCTTTTATGTAATATATAATATATATGTGTAATTTTAAGAAAAATATGTAATACATAATATAATTTATGTAACTATAATATTTTATATGTTACTACTTTCTATTGCCTATTAATAATATATTTATGTAACTTATAAAATTTTATGTAAATATAATAAATTTTATGTATTACAACTTTTATTATTTTTTATCATAATTAATGTAAATAAATAATGTATCTATGTAATGTTAAGAAAATGTGTAATACTTATTTTATATGACCTAGATGATATACTTATATAATAAATAATATAATTTATGTAACTGCAATATTTTATACAAAACTACTTTATATTATCTATTGATAATATAATTTTATAACTTGCAAAATTCATATATAAATATAATAAATTTATGTATTATAATTTTTATTATTTTTATCATAATTTATATAAATAGATAATGTATATTTCTAATTGTAATCAAAATATGTAATAATAGCTTATATTAAAAATCATAATAATTTATATAATATGTAATATAATTTATGAAATTATAATATTTAATGATAATTTAATTTTTTTCAATCATAAAAATTTATATAATTTGTAATTTATTATATAATTCTAATGACTTTATTTATTATATAATAATATCTATAAAAAATAAAAAAATAACATTACAATCGGTTTACACGATTGCAGCCCAAACCTACCCAGATTTTACGATGAGAAACGTACTCTAAAAGGCTCTAGTCACCTAAGCAATAGAAAAGCAGAAATCGAAAAGTAGAGGAATACTCACCTAATTAATAAAAAAGAACAGATAACTTGCAAAT
>JBBYHM010384518.1:0-69835 GCA_038381775.1 Adansonia rubrostipa
TTCATTTTCTTGTATTTCAAATTCATAACTTCAAATTCTAATGCTAATTCATCAAATGCATCTTGTAATTCATCAAACGAGTAAGTATTAGCATTAGAAGATACCTTGGGCTCATCATGAGCCATGAGACATAGGTTGGCCACTTTCTTATCATTATCAAAAGTGTCACTATCGCTCTATATGGCCACCATAGCCTTCTTTTTTTTTTCTTTTTCAGGTTTGATTTTTTCCATATTGGATATTTAAATTTGATATGTCCCGATTTCTTGCACTCATAGAAAATAATTTATTCTTTTTCTTTCTTGCTTGAGTCTCCCTTCATCATTTCTTTTCTAGGAGGTCTTCTTGCTTTATTCATTCTCATGAATTTGTTGAATACTTTTGCGAACATGGCTATTTTTTTATCTTCCTCGACCTTTTCATCATCATCACTAGGTGTGGTTGATTTAAATGCAACACTTGCCTTCTTTAATGGTTTTTGTCCATGCTAGATCTTTATTTCATAGGTTACAAGGGAACCATGAGTTCATCCAAAGAGAGTGTGTTGGGATTTTTGGATTTTTTAATTGCTATCACTTTTGCTTCCCAAGACTTGGGAAGATTATTGAGTAGCTTCTTTACCATCTATTTGGATAGGTTTTTCAAGTACTTTCAACTCATTGATGACGTTCGTAAACCTAACTGACATTTCTTTGATGGTTTCATCCATCTTCATCTTGAATAATTCATAGCCAAGTGTGAACATGTTTATTTTGGATTCTTTGACTTGATTTGTTCCTTCATGTGTGGTTGCTAACTTATCCTACACTTGCTTTGTATTATTGCATAGTGAGACTTTATTATATTCACTTGGTCTAAGAGCATAAAATAATGTGCGCATGGCCATTGCATTTAATTATGTCATTTTCATGTCTTGTTCATCCCATTCTTTTTCTCCTTTGCCACAATGCAATCTGATGTTCTTCTTTGGAATGAATGGTCCATTAACAATGATTTTCCATACTTTATAGTTGTTTGGTTAGATAAAGAGCCTTATTATTATCTTCTAATATGAGTAGTTATAACCATCGAAGAGTGAAGGTCTCATAATGGAATACCCTTTAAGTCCTATTGCATTTGTATTTATCTCAAATGCCATAAGACAAACTTTATCTTGGCTTTTCAACTCTTGTGGGCTTCTTAAGGCTTTGATTACAATTTTGCATTCTTCATTTTTGAGCTATCAAGAATCTTTTCTCAAGGTTGTGAGACCTATAATAGAGACCAAAGCTCTGATACCAATTGTTAACTTTAAAGGGGAGATTGAACCAAAGGGGGGTGAATTGATTCTATAAAAACTTTGTAAATTTGAAAATTAAAAATAAGATAAGGAAGAGAAAAAACAACAATGGATGTATAAAGGTTTAGTCTTTTAATTCGACACCTATGTCTTCTCTTCTTGATACGTTTTTACCAAGGTGATTTCCACAATTCACTAAGGAAATTGTTACCTTTAAAGCTAAGGGTTAACCATACACAATTATCTTTTAAGGCTTAGATAGAACCTTTCAATTACTTTGAGAATTATACTCCAAACTCTTAAATATTTTCACTCATTTTTTGCACAACCCCTTTTGTCAAATGAAAAAAGTATTTTGCAAATAAATTGAACTTCTAATAAGTAGATGTTTGCTGGAATTTAAGTACAAGATGAATGAGATACAAATAGACTTAAAGAGTATGAATTTGATATAAGTGGAAACTAATGAATTTGATGATTTTGAGCTTTTTGTTGTTTAATGATTCAATGAAATCCGTATATTTGGTTTTTTAGCTGTTTGGAACCTTAATTTATAGCTGGAAATTGATTCATAGACGTTAGGCATTTACTGTGGTGGTTAGAGAGCCATTGTAGCCTTCATAAACGCTTGTTTCCATTCAATCCCGCGCTATAGTATTGATACACAAATAAAAAAGTGATTGTTACAGCTTGTTGTATCGACACTAAGCAAGTTGTATCAATACAGATACCTTTGTATCAACACATGTGAGGGTTTTAGCCAAACCTTGGCTACTACCAAGCCTTGTATCGATACACATGGGGTGAGTATCTATACTAAGCAGCCTGTATCGATACATGCATACTTGTATTGATACATTTGAGGGTTTCATACAAACCTTGGCTACTACCAAGCCTTGTATCAATACTCATGGGGTGAGTATCAATACTAAGCTGCATGTATCGATACATACAAACTTGTATTGATATATTTTAGGGGTTTTATGCCTAGTATCAATACATTTCTTCTTTGTACCGATACTAACCTTTAAAAAGTTTGTGAAATAATTTTTGTTGACTCAAACACATCTTAAGAATTGTTATAAGTATAAATATATAATTTTTGACAAATTACAAACTTAGTATTTTTAAAGATGCTTTTCAATTTAAACACAAATACCAAGTTAAGTATTAATTTAACTTAAGTTGTTTGTTATATCAAAACTGAAATCAAGGTTAACACACATAATAACCATGGTTGAATAATGTTTTAGCATGGAAAAACATGAATTAATCATTAATCTTGCAAATAAAATTAAAATTAAATAGAAAAGTTAAAGATGATACCTAATAATTTAAAGGAAAAATAAATATTGTAGAATTTCTAAATTTTTATAAGTGCTTAATAATGATGAAAATATGGATACTTACCCCTATTTATAGGCCTCAGAGTTAGTGATTCAAACTTAAATTGCACTAGGGTAATGTTAGCTTAATCATTAACCTCCTAACAAAATTAGGGAAATAATATTAATGCTGTTAATGAATAGAGAGCAAAATTTGTGTATTAACACATGTTGAATTCGACTAAGGCATGGTTCCTACATTAATAGTGTACAAATTTTTATGGCATTCAATTAATCATGATATGAAAAAAGTAATTAAATGTCCTATCCTATAGTAAAAATGTGTCATAATGACTTTCTACAAAAAATCTAAAGTTTCCTATCCTAGACCTTTCGAATTAAGCCTCAAGAACTCCAAACATTCTAAATTCCTAAGGTTCTTTCATAACCCAATCTTGATAACATCTTCTTGACCTAATTCCCATGTTCAATTTTATTGTAGTGTAATAAATTTCAAAATTTGATTTATAGAACTCTTGCAATTTCAAAATCTAACTTCAGGCTAAAAGCTAACTTTTAAGAGTTGACTTTGCATGCAGTGGACTTTTGCCACCTTGTTAAATTTTGATTATGACTTTTAAAACAAATCTTTTTTTTCATCCAAATAACATCAATAAATGCTCTTACTACCTTAAGAGACATATACCAGTTAACTTTTAACATTCTTATATTTTTATGATCCAGTTCTTGGTTTTCTAAATCGACACCTATCCCTTAAATGGAGCAGTTAAGCTCAGATACCTTGTTATATTAAACTAAGCTCATGAAAACTAATTGAAACCTGAATTAGACCTTTCTATCATTCATATCCTAGAGGATCTAGACTTAGAAAAATCCATTTATACCTTAAAATCAAGAAAAAGTCAATTACAATCCTTGACAAAATAGGATGTCTATAGATATATATGTACTAAGATTAATTCCCTTCCCTTGGTATATGATGCCTAGATGTTGGTATTTAAATATCTAGACATTATATAAAGCCTAATTAAAATAAGTAGTGAGGATAGACCATAAGAAATGGCAACCTTCTTGATAGTGATCAAAGCTTGCCTTTTTTATTAATGTTTCTAAAACATCATTATGATTTATTCAGAAATGTTAAATGTTTATGTTGGCATTAACAGGCCAAATAAGGATGATTGCCACCATTCAATACTATGCTTAGATTCAGTCTTTATTAAAAAAATTATTAATATAGAATTTGTCCTATGTTATGGTCATATTATTCTTAAACATACACTTGCAATAGCATTAAGAATACTAAACAGCCTATAACTTATAGGATTCAAAAATAGTTTAGAATTTAATTCCCTTTAAATCTACATGTATAGGATTTAGTAGAAGGCATTTATGATTCTTTAAAAGTTAAAGTTCATAATTTGACTTGCTGATAAATGGCCATGATGTTAAAAAAATGTAATTATTTGGAAAGAGTTTCAAACTAGAGAAGATTGCATGTTTACATCCTAAAGGTCATAAACTAGCTCATTTGTTTAAGCTCAAAAAATGATCTACATTTGCATCATTAGCTAACAAGTAAATAAAAGATATCTAATGATTGTTAAAGTAATAACTCAACTATATAATTAGTATTTTGGTCTCATTATAATCTGAATTGTTAATGACTTCAATAACAAAGACAATTACAAATATGACCAAAGCATATTCTCACAATAGTACTAGAGCTTTGTCTAAGTTGAGACATAGTTGCTAATTGATATATTTTGGCATTGGATACGTTAGTGATTGGCTTAGTGCAAGTAAGAGATGTTAGTATATGCTTAGAGCCTATCAGCCTAGATGAGGCACATATTAGTTTATAATACAAAGTCATATAAGGTTTTCCTTAAAGTATGATAAACAATCTTGAACTACTAACTAGATGAAACCTACAAAACCCATTTAGGCTTGTAAAGGTATTGTAATGAGTTAGAATTATGAGAACCTTATGCCTCAAAGTCATGTTCCTAAAATTGTTCCTGGTTATTCTATTGCTAAGACAAGGCATTGGCAATGCTAAAAAACTAGCATGTGTTTTGCCTTCTCACCTATGATGTAGGCAACTGATCTCATAAGTTAAAGTATAACGATACTTAGGATGCATGTGGGTGCTTGTTTTATGGAAACAAGTTCACTGCACATGGTCATATAAAAACTCTATTATGTATTGTCACTCAAGTGTCTATGAAAATAATCTTATGTGTTAGTTGTGTGACTAGTCATTTAATTTATGATACCAAGTCATCTTTTTTAGGGAGTGTGATACTTAGAGAACATCATGAATGGGTCCACAATAGATGGATGCCTAGGGTAGGGTGGTTTTGGGTATGATATAAAGCATACAAGGGTGGATAAGTGACCTAGCAAGGATTCGCCACTCCAAGTGGCATTAAAAACATATTTAATTTGTTCTTAGCTTTGGTTAACTTAATAAAGTCATTGGCAGATGGATAATGAATTTAGGAGAAATGGTTTCACCGAATTCACAAGGTACCACACATTGTAGGAACTAATATGGACTGATACATGAATAGACATTGCACTATGCTCACGTTCTTCCTGAAATATTCGACGCAAGGACGGAAATACAATGAAAAGCTAGTTACTAAAAGGTTTCTCCAAGGTTATGTTAACTTTTCAACATTTGAGTGATCATGATAGGTTGCCAAGTCCCACTATTGATCAATGAATATAATTAATGGGATTAATTATAATCATTGCCAATATGTTGGGAACCTAATAGGTCACATATGAAAAGATGATCTGCTGGATTAAATTTGGGTTTTAATTAAGTATGACTTAATAAATAAAAGGTAAATGTGGAGGATTGAATTAAATTAATTCAATTAACTACTACTAAAAACATAAATTAGATTTATGAAATCTAATTAAAGATGCCTTAATGTGGCAATAAAAATTAAAAAAATCTTATCAATATCATGTCAATATCTTGGTTTTAGGCTGAACAATTATTTCTGGCAAATTAAATAATTATTTGATAATTATCTAATAATATTTAGATAAATTAAAATTGTTTCACTTGGGTAAGAAATTTAATTAAGAATTAAGTGTTCCTACATGTAAATAGAGCCTGGCCCAAAGCCCTAATTATTAAGTTAATTGGGCCATGTTTTGAATAAAACCTATTTACATTTAATATGAGTTAGGCACAACACTAGTAGGCTAAGATATTAAATAGTTAATGCTTTAGCCTAATCCTAAATAGATTGGGTAAAAGAGTTTCACTTGGATCTGTGTGAAAGCACTCCTTATGGCATTACCCATTTAATTTGGTAGTATTAGGCTTAGTTAACCTATTATTTAAGCCTATCCTAATTTTTAATGTATAAATATACATCTATAAGAGTCCTAAAATGGTTAATATACTTTTGGCTATTAAGAAAGCCTTACGCATTAGCGCAATCTTACTCTCTCTACTCAAATTGCATGCCATTTTGCTCCTTTAATGGTGTAGATTCATTTTTGACCTTGGAAACGTGAGAAAACTCATATCTAGTACTTTTAAGTGTAGATAATGGTAATAGAAGGAAAGAAACCATGATTGCCACATTCTTATTGCCTCTTACAATGTTGTCTCACATCCCTACAACTTTCTAAAATTGTTTTTGGTTATGTATGGAAGAAGGTAGCTACTTTCTACCTTTTGTTTAAGGCTTTCAAGCCTTTTTGGCTAGCACTAAAGAACCACTAGACCTTTGTAAAGGTTCTAATAGCCATTTGTATGGATCATAATTAGAGGCAGGACATTATGCTGCTTATGGCCTCAAAGAAAGTTCAAATAAACCAAGCCACAGCAACGATCATGCAAGGATAGACATACTCAGAGTTACAAAATTCTAAATAGGTAAGATCTCTATCAAATATATATTCTAGCACATGTGCATCTTGTTTGGAAAAACAAAATAGTTTACATAGTAAAATTTTTAAGATTTTTTGTAAACAAAATCATTCTAGATCATATTATTATATAGTATAAAACTGCCATAATCAAGTATCTAAGTTAAAGATCTAAAGATGCCATTCAAGAATTACTAGATTTGTTTGAAAGCTTCAACTAACTAGCCTTCTTCACTATTCTTTAATTCTTGTAGAGTAGAGTGTGTAGGCATTCATTATCTCAATCTACTCAAAATTTGTAAGACTAGATTATCCTAAATGACCATCTTCTATTAATAAGTTTAGAATCACATGATGCTGTGATCAGAATTCCCTTAGTATAAAGCTAAAGTCTAATCTTAAACCCTAAGCATATGCTTTTTATTTATATCAAGTAACAAGGTGGCCCTAATAAATAATTATTTTACTATTTCCATAAAACCCAAATGTCGTGCCAACCCTAATATGGTTGCCCACTAAATTTCGACCAAGCCTTAGTGTTCTTAGATAATATTTTGGCCCAATTAGTTTTACGAAGTTTAGCCCATTTAATTTGAATAATTAATTAATTTTTTATTAAACTACTACTTTTGTTTAACCTGATACTTTTTCATAACTCCAATTCTAATTCAAAATAAAATCATGAAAATTTTATTCGAGTAGAATAATTATGTGATAATCGTCAAAATAAAATTAACTATATTAAAAATAATTAATTTTAATCTAAATATTAAACTAAATAAAATAATTTTCTTAATATTTAGACTATTATTCATATTTAATGTATAAATAAATATTTAAACAAGAATTCATATATATCTAATTAATTATATAAATAATTAGTTCCCTTATATCTATTTAATTTAAATTAATTCATATATTTATTGAAAGATAAATATAATTAATTTAAATTACTAATTTTTCTCTTAAATAAATAGGTAATCAAACTAAATCATATTCTAAATATATAATACAAAAAATTATTTTTATTTATTAAATAAAGAAAATGTTCACACTCCCAAAGTCAGCGAATCTGGCGTACCACTTCAGCATATTATGAATAATCTAACTTTGAGTATTTCTGATCGATAACCATTTATTTGTTGAGGAATTATGTTGACCTAGTGGAAAGACCAATTGGACCTCTATAATTAGGTTAAATAATTTATATATTAATTATTCTATCTTAAATAATTAATCATATAATTATTAATCTTAGAGTTATGTCATTAAAGACTTGAGACTGCATTCTTGATTATATATTATATCACGTAAGCTTTATAAATATCTTTTTAGTCTAAAGACCTTGTCATTTGTAATACACTTATATGATATCCATGGTCAACTTAAGGTTAAAAGTCTATTTTACTTGATAACCTTATCTTAAAGTTCCATTATACTTTTTATGTGAAAATGATTGTTCACCACATGTAAACAATTTATCAATTTCCAAATAAATGATCGAGGCCTCATCTATTTTCACTATCCCATATAATACCTTTTTAAAGGATAACCTTAACTCTTTATGAGAGCTATGATTCCATATCTATAGGTAAAGCTCTCATCGAGTATGAGTCAATCATTACCTAATAAACTAGTAAGTAGCTTACTACTTCGAGACACTTTAGCCCTTGGAATGTCGAAGTACACAAGTTATACAAATAGAGTCAATTACTTACTAAGGATTCAGGTAATTACACAATGAACATCAAACATGAATTAATCCAAGTAAATGGACTTATTAATGGATTAATTGCACTTGGGTCTAGTTTGATATATCACCTCATCTGGGCAATATATCTATGTCTCTATTTAGAAGTCAACCCACTTTAGATGGCCAACATAAGCCATCTCCCCAATTGAATTTGGGCGACATAATAGTCTCAACATGAGCTAATTGCTTACATTAACTCTATAGATCATGGATTATATATTTAGACTACTTACCTTAGAGTGTTGTCTTCTCACATATAAAATCCATTACATGCAATATTCTAACGGTATAAACGTAAGTAGTTAATGAGCCATGTTTAATTACATTTACTTTAATATGTAAATAAATAAGAAAGAAATAGCAATGATATAATAAGACCTAGAATATATAAATATGAATAATCAATTCTAACTAAAGAAATACATCAAAAATGTCTTTTATCCTTAGGGTATTCCTAACATATCTTAGCTAAGATCTTAGGGAAATCTAGGTATCTCTCTACTTACTTTCTATTGCATACGTTTGATTTGATTAAATACTTTATAGTTATTCAATAAGCATAAGTCAAACTTTCTCAAGATAAACTTTAATTCTATAGAAATTGATAGGGTGAAAAGCTTTTCTTTTGAAATCAAAGAAATAATATCATGTATGCCAACAAGTATAACATGTTTTGCTGCCAAACCATGAAAACAAAAAAAATTCTTAGAATCAATTTTTGTCTTATTTGAGAAACATAATTTGTTTCTAAGCAAAATGATACAGTGAAAAGCTTTTCATGGAAAACTAAAGCATCATTATAATGGATCCCATTTAAAGAACATGTTTTTGTTGCCTAAACACTAAAATAATGAAATTCTTATGAACATCCATGTTTGTCTCATTTGATGGATGTACTTTATTTCTAAGAAAGATGATAGAGCAAAATATTTTCTTGGGTAACTAAAGCATTAATGTCAAGTATCCTAAAGTGAAAACCATAATTTTATTGCCTAATCATGAAAACAATGGAGATTCTTATGAGAATCCATTTTTCTCTTATTTGAGGGATGAATTTTGACTCTAAAGAAAATGATAAATAGAAAAACTACACTTTTGAATCCAAGATAAATATTACATAGCTCAATGTGGAGAACGTGCTTTTATTCCTCAATCACTAAAATAATAGAGATTCTTATGAGAATCCATGTTTGTCTTTCTTAAGGGATGAACTTTAGTTCTAAAAGAAATAATGGGAAGAGAAAATTTTCTTTCTAAACTAAACAATCAATGTAGTGTATCTCAATATGAATAACATATTTTTGTTGCCTAATCAAGAAAACAATAGAGATTCTTATGAGAATCAATGTTTGTCATATTTAAGAGATAATAATGGGTAAAAAAGCTTTTTTTCCTAATTCGATTCGTAAATATCATGTATCTCAATGTTTTGTTGCCCAATCACTAAAACTAGAGAAATTCTTATAAGAATCCATGTGTTTTTCATTTGAGGGATGAACTTTGCTTATTATATGGCAAATGATGGAACAAAAGGTTTTCTTGGGTGAACAAAGCATTAATATCATGCATTCAAAAGCAAAGAATTAATTTTGTTGCCCAATCATAAAACAATAGAGATTCTTAGAAGAATCCATGTTTGTCTTATTTAAAGGATAAACTTTGATCCTAAGCAAAATAATGGGGAGAAAAGCTTTTCTTGGGAAGCTAAGGCAACAATATTATGCATCCTCAAAAGTGGAAAATGTGTATTTATATATTAACACAGAAAATAGAGATTCTTATGACAATTCATGATTGTTTCATTTGAGGTACAAATTATTGTTCTAAGGAAAATGAAAGGAACAAAAGCTTTTCTTGGAAAACAAAACCATTAATATCATGTATCCTATTATGGACAACATATTTGTGTTACTCAAACACAAAAAAATAGAGATTCTTATAAGAATTTATGCATGTCTCTATTGAGGAAGGAAATTGGATTCTAAGCAAAATGATGAAAAGAAAAGCTAAAACCAAAGCATTAATATCATGCATGCCAAGTGGAGAACTTTTTTTTGCCTAATCATGAAAACAATGGATATTTTAAGAGAATCCTTATTTGCCTTGTTTAAGGCACAAAATATGATTATAAAGATTGATGAGGAAAAAGCTTTTCCTTTGAAATTAAAGCACTTATATCAAGTATTACAATGAGGGGAATGTATTTTTTTGCCAAATCACAAAATCAATTAACATTCTTATGAGAATCCATGATTGCCTCATTTGAGGGACAAACTTTGATTCTATAAAAATGATAGGAAAAAAAGCTTTTCATTTGAAACTAAAGCATTAATACCTTTCATCCCAATAAGAAGAAGGTATTTTTTTGCCCAATCATAAAAATAATGGAGATTCTTATGAGAATCTTTGTTTATTTCATTTAAGGGATAAACCTTGATTTTAAACAAGATGATGGGGAAAAAAGCTTTTCTTAGCAAACAAAGCATCAACATCATGTATCCCAACGTAAAAAAGAAGTTTTTGTTTTTTTATCAATAACCAAAAGAACAAAGATTCTTCAAATTCGTCTCATTTAAGGTATGAACTTTGATTCTAAAGAAAATGATTAGAAAAAAGCTTTTTTGAAAAATGATTAGAAAAAAGCTTTTTTTTTTCAAATCCAGAGTATATAATATTGCATATCCTAATGTTATAACGTATTTTTGTTGCCCAATCATGAAAATAGTGGAGATTCTCATAAGAATTCATGTTTGTCTCATTTGAATGATTTACTTTTATTTAAAGAAAACTATGTAAATAAAAACTTTTCTCTCAAGACAAATGGATATTATTGTGTATCCCAAAAAAGAGAATATGCTTTTGCTATTAAATCACGAAAATAGAGAGATTCTTATAAGAATCCATGTTTATCTTATTTGAAGGATAAACTTTGATTATAAGCAAAATTATGGGGAAAGAATCTATTCTTAGGAAAAAAAAGCACTAACATCTGTTACCGTCACGAAAAACATGTTTTTGTTAATCAATCACGAAAATAATAAGGATTCTTTCGAGAATTCATGTTTGTTTTAATTGAGAGATAAAATTTTATTCTAAGTAAAATAATGGGAGAAAAAATTTTCTTGGGAAACCAAATTGTCAATATCATGTATCTAATAAAAAGTACATATTTTTATTGCCTAATCATGAAAACAATAGAGTTTCTTTTAAGAATTTGTGTTTGTCTTATTTAAGAGATAACCTTTGATTCTTAGGAAAATAATGGGAACAAAAGCTTTCCTTTAGAAACCAAAGATTAATAATGTGTATCCCAAGATGAAGAACATGTTTTTGTCTTCCAAGCATGAAAATAATAGAGATTTTATAATAATCTATATTTGTTTCATTTAAGGAATAGACTTTGATTTTTAGGAAAGTGATGGGATGAAATGCTTTACTTTTAAACTGAAAGCATGAATATCATGTAACATAACAAGGAGAATATGTTTTTGTTGCTCAATCACAAAAAGAATGGAGATTCTTATGAGATCCATGTTTATCTCTTTCAAAAGACATACTTTAATTCTAAGTGAAATGTTAGGGAGAAAAGCTTTTCTTAGGAAATCAAAGCATAAAATATCATATATCTAACATGGAAAACATGTTTTTATTGATCAATCATGAAAACAATGAAGATTCTTAAAGAATCCACATTATTTGAGGGACAAACTTTGATTCTAACAATGAAAAAAAGCTTTTTTTAATCCAAAGTCTCCATAACGTGTATCCCATATTGAGATGTGTTTCTGTTGCCTAATCACTAAAATAATAGAGATTCTTACAAAAACCCATCTTTGTCTCATTTGATCGATAAACTTTGATTTTAAGGAAAATCATGAGAGCAAAAGCTTTTCTTGGAAACAAAAGCATCAACATTGCATATCCTAATATGGAGAACTTGTTTTGGTGGCCCAATCACCATAACAAGAAAGATCATATGGGAATCCATGATTATCTCATTCAAAGGATGAATTTTGATTTTATAAAAAAATAACGGGAAGAAAAGCTTATCTTTTTAAATGAAAACATCAATATCATGTATTCTAACAAAGAGACATGTTTCTGTTTCCCAATCATAAAAATAGTCAAGATTTTTCCAGGAATCTATGTTTGTCTTATTTGAGGGAAGAACTTCGATTTTGAGCCAAATGATGGGAAAAAACTTTTTCTTGGGAAAGTAAAACATTAATATCATTAAGATTCTTATGAGAATCGATGTTTGTTTATTTGAAGGATGAACTTTGATTAGGAAATTGATGGGAAAAAAGCTTTTCTTTTAGAACCAAAGCACCAATATCTTGCATCCCTATAGACATCATTTTTTTAGGCTTTTAATTAACTTTTTCTTAATTTTAAGGGATTATATAGAAGTTCCTTGGTTTGGCTTCTCTTGGATGAATTATAAATAATAGAAAGGTTAAATTGTAGTGTTGGTTGGTTTCTGTAAGCTTAATTTAACATAATAACACATCAACTTAATTGTCAGATTTAAGAGGTAGGTGTCAGACTAGAAAAAAAAGACCTGCGTCCTAAAAATTTAAGAATGTCAAGAGTTGACTAGTATATGTGTCTTAGGAGAATTTGAGAGGCTATTGAGGTCATTTTATATGGAAAAGAGACTTGCGATAGAGTCTCAATCAAAAGTCAATAAAGTAACAAAGGTCAATTGTAGGCAAAGTTAATTGTAAAAAGTTAACTTTTTAGCCTAAAGTTAGATTTTGAAATTGGAAGAGTTTTACACCTCAAATTTCAAAATTGATAACACCAAAATAAAATTGAACATGGACTTCAGGTCGAAAAGATGCAATCAGGTTTGGGTCATGAAAGGACATTAGGAATTCAAAATGTAAGAGTTTTTGAGGGCTTAATCTGAATGGTGAAAATTTGAGATGTTTTCATAGAAAGTCATTCCGACATATTTTTACCATGGAAGGGAACATTCAATTGCATTTTTTATTAAACGGCATAAAAAGTTGTATAAGACTAGTGTAGAATATATCCTTCACCGAATTTCCCATCTGATAAATATGTAAATTTTAATCATCTATTCATTAAGGGTAGTAATGTTATTTCCCTTAACTTTGTTAAGAGGTTAGTGATTAAGCTAAGATCACACTAGGGTGATTAAAGCTTAAATCACCAATTTTAAGGCCTATAAATAGGGGTTATCATCCATAATTTCACAGCTTTAGAACACTTAATAAATTTTAGAAAATCTAGAATATTACTTTTTCTCTCAAGCTTTCATTATCTTTAAGAGGAAATCAAGCTTGGAATAGGTATAACTTCTTCTTCTTCTCTTTAATTTTAATTCAATTTCATGATTTAAATGATTGATTCATGCTTCTTGATGCTTAATTGAGTTTCAACCAAGGTGCTTGCATGATCTATAGCATTCGACCATCTTAGATACTATGATATTTTGATTTGATTTTTAACAATGATTTACTTAACTTTATGTTATTCTAAGCATGATTATGTGATTAGTTGCTGAAATTTAACTTGAAATCATGTTTAGAGAGCTTAATCTAAGTTCAAGCAAGATGGTTTTTTTAGATCTAGGTTTCCACCTAATTTGCTAGGATTATGATGATTTGAACTTAATCAAGCTAGGATTTGATGATAACTGAGTTTAAATTTTGAAGTTTAGATGGTGAAACATGATTCTTTAACTTGTTGATGTGTTCAAACGAAAGAGAAAAATGAGATTCAATTTTGGCTATTATAGGTAATGTAGATAATGAGTTTAATTGATTTAATCTTGCATGATCTTGTTAATTTAAGTTAATTTGAGCTAAAATCTCAGAAAATAGAACTTGAATATAATGCTAAATGATGAAATCATAAGTTCTTGAACTTAAAAAACCATTCCAACAAGCTTAAGTCCTTTAGCTAGGTTTGGCAATAGCAAAAATTTAGGGCAAGGTGAGTGGGCTTTAGATAATTAATGTTTAAATGATGAAACTTAAATGAATTAGGTTAAGTTGAACTTGGGTAACCTAAAATTTATGCTTAAGTGAATGAATTCATAAGCTTACTTGTTCCATTTTTGAGCTCTCAAATGATTAAAAGCATGATATAGTTGTTAATCATGTTAATTGAATTGAATCTAAACTTGTTTTTCTTATGCTTGATTATTAAATGATGAGAATCTGATGAGAAAATGATGTCTAGATGAGCATGATTAGTTGTAGCTGAATATGACTAGTGTTGATTTGTATTTAGAATAGGTTTTGTGGATGATTAGTTGCTAGAATTATAAGTTAGTATTCTGTATGTTTGATAAAAATTCATATTAGGGTGTTTAGGATGAATAAAAACCTTGTTTTCATAAAAAGATCCCCCAAGGGCCAACCTTGTTCACTTAATTAATAGTTGAGTCAAACTTTCATGTTGTTTAATAAGGTCTTTGATGAATAACTCAAAGATATTAAATAAAATATCTTGATTTAAAGTTGATTGGGAGCAAAAAATGTTGTTTTTTTAGTGTTTAAACATGTTTTAGTGAGTCTAAATTTGGTAAGCTTCAATATGAGTCATTAGGTGATGTTTACATGAGTCAAATTGCATTGTTTAGAGTCATTTGGTTATTGGTTATAGCACACAAGTGTGTGGCATTGGTGTGCCATTTACTTGTTAAGACCAAATAATAATGAATAAAAGCAATAAAAGTGGAGACATTCGCACGACTCTAAAGCATATCGTGAATATAGAGAAACATAATTCTAGGTCTTGGCATTTAGAAGTCTTTGTTGTTTCTTCATATGAAACATTTAAAAAGTATATTTAATCTCATTGCTAGACATTCGAATGTCTAGAAACATGCTTTAAAAATTTGATAGAACGCTCTATGATCACAAGTTATGTTAAAGCTACTGTTGTAGTCTAGCACAGTAGTCCTGGAAAAATGATATATTTTAATTATTTAGACCTTATGAATTTTTTTTTTCTTTTTCCTATAATCGTCAATCCTTAGGATGCATAATAGGTTTTTGAAACATTCAATTTCATGATCAAATTAATATAGAAAAATCCTAAAACTCAAGCTATTTGCATGGTTTTATTTTAATGTTTGATCAATATTGTAAACTATTTTTAATGAGGATAATAATTTTTGATTTTCTCATATTTATATATAAAAGTAGAATGAGTAAGATTTCCATAAATTATTGCTCTCCGAGGGTTATTTTAAACAAATCAAGAAAAATATCTGGAAGGCATTCTGGTCTGACATACTATGCAACATAGTAGCATTCAATTGAAAATTTTACATGACAATGAAAATGATTTTTTGGCATTTTTTGAATATTTTTAAATTAAAGTATAATGAGTCAGTATTCATTAAAATTTAGTTTAGTGATTTATCAGATTGGAATAATTTGGAATAAATTTAGAGAGGTTGAAATTTCAAATCAGTCACATATTTTTAAGTCTTTTTAGGTTTAGTGTCTACTAGTCTAAGGCATTTAGATGCCCCAAAATTGATTCTAGAATTCATGCATAGTTTGTCAATTGGTCTACAAGTGTCCTATAGAAGGTCTCTGATGACTCACACAAAAGCTTCAAAGTTGAGATAAATAAAGTTTACTTTTATTATTGCTTTTAAAGTTATGATTTCTCCAATTTAGTCCAAGTGCACTATTTTTATGATCTCTTGTAAATGGAGTCAAGTTTGGTAAAAACTAATAAAATTTAAGTCAATTAGTGAATTTTTTTAAGTCAAATAGTTTACAAAATTTTTCCTTTATAACTGATTTTAGCTCCTAATCAGTTGCAAATCCGGGCTAGTCCCAATAAGAGCTTCGAGATACATTTTTTTATTGATATTCATTTGATTTTGATGAATAAAAAAGGAATTATGATTAAACATATATGATTGGAACTGAGAAAAATAAATTTAGATATGGTGATTAGTTAGTACCAATTATTAGGAATCACGAGAGGGATTGAGTCCTTACTTGTGGTGTAACTAAATCCTAAGCCCAACTTTATAGATCTTTGGTATACAAAAATTGTACAATCATTCCTTTAGGATTTTGTAATTCTTTAGGGAATGTTTTTAGTAGGTGACTGGTTAAACTTAGCAAAAATAGATTGGTGGTGACTCCTTAACCTAGTCACTCTTGTATTTCGATATGAGAGGTTCAGCCAATTTATTCGTTTGACTAGCTGAGGCCCTATGGTGATTCAAAATATTGTCTGCTTTGATATATTAAGATATGTATCTTAATATATCACGATAGCTTTCTGGCGACTCTGCTAGGGACATGAAAGAGTCATGCCTCAAAGTAGTTACACGCTATCCAAGTTTCATTTTTTCTTAGTTTTAGTTGATTTTCAATTATAATCTCCTTGATATTTATTGTTGTGATTGTTTGATTGATTGATTAATTGATTACAATGATATTGTTATGTGCATTAATTTTCTAGCAGCACTTAAATAAAAATTTAATGTCGTGCTTGCTTATAAATTAAGCAAAATAATTTATATATATTTATATCTTGGATAATAAACTAAGATCCAGGATTGGAGCTTTTCCTGGCACACACTGCACTAGCATATGCATTAGACCCCCTGCTAAGCACCATGTAAAGTAAGATATAAGGCTTATTTTTGGATGTATAAGGTAATTACCTGATTATGTAATTAAAAATCCATTTAGTTGGCTAAAGCCCTCGAAGTACATTGCTCTTGCTTTCATGATTTGCCAATATAAAATGAGTAGCACTCTCAATGGGATCAAACCCATTCTACCAAGCTTGTGATGGGCTTAGGTTTGGGTCACCTCAACTATCATTACGGAGCAAGGGGAATGATTTGGGGACCGCTTGCATTAGAGGTCATTTTAAAGATGCATATAACAAGCCAAATTTAGTTAAGCATACCAAGAAGTCTAGAAGAACCCAAAGCTTAGGTATAACCAAGAAATGCTTCTAACCTTCATTCACTTTATTTTTTCAAGTCTAGATCTTAAGAGGTGTTGAACAAACTTCATTACTCAGGATATTGACCATCATATTGCTTTGAGTTTATATTCAGATGTAATTACAACTTATTGTTTGGCTATCAGGTTAATAGCTTAAATGTGTTCAAAAAATAAAATCAAGCTACGGTGAATGGACACCTTGAAGTTTTACTTATGAATTTTATAATATTGAGAATGTTTGAACTCACCATTATGCTATTGAATTGATGGCTACTGTGATACTAGAAACATCATGACATAATTTTAGAGAAAGTGTCTTAAAGAGAATGGATGCCCTAAATTAGGACCATGCATCAACGAGGCTAGGATTTTAGAGTCTAGTTATAAGGTATGTACCCTAATACTAAAATAGTGTGGCCTTTCAATTCCAAGATGTTGCGAAGTCTAGGATTGAAATTTTTAAGACCATTTAGAATATATGATTTATTGTACATGACTAATCCATGCTTTTGTTTACCTATTTTGTTTGTTTTGCATGCACTTTAGCATCATCATTAATGCATCTAAAGGCTATTGGTATCAAAGGGATAGTGTCCATATTAAGGGTCATTTGATATAAGGGAACTTATGTTCTTGGTAGGGGAAAAGTACTCCATTGTGAAGCATTATTCAGAAAAGATCCCAAAGCAACATGAGGATGCTTTGAATTTTAAGCATGTTTCACCATTTCCTATCTGAGTCAATATTGAGTTTTAGTAGAAAGACTTGTTAGATTTATATGCCATATGGGATCAGTGGAATAGTATTGAAAAAGATCTATTTACCTAGAAGTATAAAGATATAATACTATTTATTTAGGTTAAGATAGATAAAGGGCTGCTCCCAACCATGGCTCAGTTTTGGAATCTAGCATATCGATGCTTCATTTTTAATAAGTTGACATAGTCCTAATAATTGAGGAGTACACCACCTGAAGAAAAAAATCTGGGCTCATGCATATTGATATAGGTATAAAAATTTAATCAGAATTAAACATAGCAGAATTAAACAAAGAAACACCTAAATTTCCATATTATCTTAGAAGGAGATATATATGTCTGATCAAATAGCGATTTTAAAACATAGATCTAATAAAAATCATATCTACTAAGAGACTCATAACTCTAAATGTGTTTATCCCTCCACAAATGCACCATGTTTTGATTACCATATCTCTTTTTGAGGCCAAAAGCAACACAAGTATCCTACCTCTAACGATGATCCACATGAATGTCTATTGGAGCATCCATGGAGTCCAGTGGTTCTCTCGTACTAGCCAAAAGGCTTTTCAAGACTCAAGCAAAAGATATATAACCAACAAGTTCAAATTTGAAGTGATCCGAGAAAATGCCTAAGGCTTTTATGCTAAAAAGGAGAAATATAACTCCTTAGGGAAATAGCTATTTCATAGATGCAAGCAAATGAATCCAAAAAACCCTAATAGTTAATTTTAGGATAGAAAACTGATTTTTTATCTTTTATTTTGATCAAAAACACTTTTTGATCACTTAGGATCTAAATCCATATAAACAAGCTTAAGTTAGTAAGAATTTTGAGATTTGGCCAATTTCATAACTTTTATGAATAACTAATCTTTTGATAGTAGAAAAATTCTATTTTTCTTGTGCCAAAAACAATTCAAGAACACTTAGAAAAACCATGGAAGCATAAAAAGAGCTTAGAGAAGCAGAGGTATTGCACTAAACCCCTTAGAGAAATCTAAGGTTAGTGCCTAAGGATTTCTTAATGCTTTTTATCAGCCAAAAAGCCATAATAATGTATTTTAATACACCTTAGGCCAGGTTAGGTTTGCGTAATAGGCCAATTTCACCCATCTTTAAGGCTGGCACCACTTTAGTGGTATCTTGGAACCTAATTAAAACTATTTTAATTAGCTTATCCAAGATTGTGCCTTAGTATTAGCTTGTTAATAGTTGAGCCCATAGCACACCAATATTTTAATTAAACTTAGCTATTCCATGTGCCAAGCCCAATAACAGGCCTAACTTGGAGAGTTCATAACTAATATCTATTGACTTTATAATTAAGGCTTTTACTGTTAGGTAATTTAATTCATAATTAGATTTTATAACTCAAGTAAAACAATTTTTACTTCATATAAATAATATTAAATAATTATCAAATAATTATTTAATTTTTCTTAATACAATTATTTGACAGTATTTAATAATTTCCTTAAACCATGTGTACAAATAAACATTATCTTAATAAGATATTTTTATCTTTACTACCACATGAAGACATCTTTAATTAGATTTTATAAATCTAATTTATGTCTTAAATTATTCTTAATTGAACTTATTCAATTAAGTCATCCTCATTACACATTTTATTTAATTAAGTCGTACTTAATTAAATACTGATTTTAATCCAATAGATCATCTTATTGTGTATGACCTATTAGGTTTCCATCATAAAGGCAGTAACTACAATTAACTAGTTAAGTGCATTTATATTTATAGAGCAAGTGTGGCCTCTAGCAAGGCATCATGGCCACTTGATATGTAAAAAGAGTCAATATGACCTCTTAAGAAACCTTTCAATAACCAGTCTCTTAGTGTACTTTGGTCATTTCACTATATATCACGAAAAGGCCATGAGCATGGTGCAATATCTACTCATGTATCAATCTATATTAGTTCCTGCAGTTTTCAATTAATCTCATGAATTTAGAAAAACAATTTCTTTTAAATTTATCATGCATTGGCTAATAAATTTATCAAATTAACCAAAGCTAAAAACATATGACATATGTCTCCAATGTCACTTAGTGTAATGAATCCTCTCTAGATCACTTATCCACCTTCATCTGGTTAATGCCATACTCAAAACCACCACATATAAGCATCCATCTATTGTGGACCCATTCGTGATTGAATCAAAGCATGACACTCCATATACAGGATACCTAGTATCATAAATTTGAAGACTAATATACATGACTGGCACATGAGAAAATATTCCATAGACATTGAAATGACTTATCTTGACTTATCTTAACCATATACATGGCTGGTATATGAGAACATACATGACTGGTATCACAACATCCATTCTAGTCTTTGTTCAGTGTCAATGCCCTATCTTGACAATACAATAACTAGGAATGTTTTTAGAAGTATAGCTTTGATGGATAATGATCTCATCATTGTGACTCGTTACTAACTTGCCAAGGCCATTATGTTTCATGGGCTTCATCCAATTAGTGTTTGCATATTGTTAATCAAGCCACTAACATGAAGGAAAACCTTGAATCACTAACATAAGTGATTGCTTTGCACTATTAACTATTATATGCTTCGTCTAAACCAATCACTAACGCATCTAATACCAAAATCTTTTGATTAGCAATTCTATTTCAACTTGGATAAAGCTTTACTACAATTGTGAGAATATGCTTCAATCATATTCACGATAACATCATCAAATTCATAACTATTTAGATCATAATAAGACCCAGATTCCAATCATATGGCTCTATTGTTACTTTAACAACTATTAGGAATCTTTTATTAGCTTGTACGCTAATAATCCAAACATAACTTATTTTGAAAGCCTATTGCAATGTGCCCTTACCTACCACTATGCCCTGCCCTGAATCATTTAGACAGTGATGTGCACAACTTAAAAAGAAAATGGAATTTTGTTGGGAATGGAAATTAACTTTAGGTTATCCCTTGGTCAGGATTTAAACTAGGCATGAAGAGATGATAGTGAAGGGGAGAACTATCAGATGAGTCACTCACTGAACCATACTTGAATGACACCATGATGCCCATTAAAAATAATGTTCTGAGTTATGAAAGTCCAAACATCAATTTCAAGGTCTACGGGGCCTAAAGATTCATTGTTTGGGTTTGGAAGTTGCTTACATGCAGGGAACGATTATAACCCCTATGACATTTGAAATATATACCTATTAGCCATGTTTTGTGTTGTTTTTCATTTCGCTAGTTTTGACTTGTCATTATTCTAATAGATTCCCTTTTTAATGCACGAATATCATTTAAAAATTGTAAACCCAGATTTTAAATAAAAATTTAAATCATATATGCACCTTAGAGATATGGGGAACATAGGGATTTTTTTGGTAAAAATGACCTTAAGATTTAATTTTTAAAATTGGATATTTTGCATCAAGCAATAGAGAGATACTAACACGAAACATTACCTTTTAATTTTCATAAATGATTTGGAAATATGAATGCACAATTGTTCCCACAAAAGGGAAACATGTTAATAAGACAAATATGAATATAATAACATTGCATAATAATAAACACAAAAAAAAAATGATCGAAATGTATCTTGTATTTGTCTTCGATTGCTGAAACAAAACCATAATTATAATTTTAAGATGCATTTTGGACTCAGTGGTTGCTTGAGCTATGGATAAGAAAGTTTTTAAAAAGGCTTACAGAAGTTTGGGAGGGAGAAAATTTTTAGATTTTAGGTGGAAAGCGGGATTAGAGTATCCCTTCAAAAAGCGAGGTTAAAGTGTCGCTAATGGTGAAGATTTTTGATATTTTTGAAATAAGGTTTTGGTTAAAAGGCCTAGTGATGTCTGGGACAAAGAAAATTCAAGTTTCTACTAAAAATTAGAGTTAAAGTATCTGTTTAAAATGGCAGGGTTAGAGTACCCCCTATGGTGAAGAATTTTGAGATTTTGAAAAATGAATTATTTTGTGAAAATAGATATTTTAAAATTAAAGTCAACGATTTGAGTGAAAGATAACATTGATTTTTTTGGCCTTAATTTAAGCTTCGTGGTTCCCATTTTTGTGACACTTGACTTTGTGGGGAGTTAATCGGATGCATTTTGAGGCATTCAAATGCCTCGAAACTGGTTCAAAAAATAAGTTTAATTCTTTGAATCCTAAAAATAGGGGATTACACCACATTATCATCATTGTTGAATTTATTTTATGTTTATTCGAAGGCTTTAGGGGGTAAATGAGGTACTATTGGAAAGGTAACTCCATGAAGGTTAATGTAAAAATATTTCAAAAATCTTGAAAAATTGCTTTTAAGGTGGAAATAATTCTTGAAAATTAGGTTAGTGTCAGCTCTGACAGCAAGTGTAGAGGAAATAGTATAACAGTCTTCGAAAAATCACCTCGCACTCATTTGGAATCATTCAATAGCAAAAAAAATTTCAAAAAAAGAATCTCACCAAATTTTTGGGAAAATATTTAAATTATCTAGACAGATCATCTGATGGGCCGAAATGGCCAAAATAAAATGTAGATCACTGATTTTAGGGATTTTGGAGAGTAAAGATTCAAAAAATCATAACTTCCTCATCCAAAATGAGTTGAAGGTGAATAAGACAATTTTGGAAAGGTGATTTGATGCTCTTTAAAGGAAAAATATTAGGAGATTCCAAAAAATGCTTTAGGGCTTAAAAATGATTTTTCAAGTGGTAAACACTACTACCAAGGCAAAATGGAAGAGTCTTTTCTATTTTTTTTTTTAGATTTCTTAGCGCTAAACTTAAGCCATGGATGTCCGAACATCTAGATAAGAAGGAATAGGTGACATGTGCTTCACAAGCTTATTTACACAATCTCAGACTAGTTTGGGACTATGAAATAGTCAGTTGACCATGTCACAAACAAGGGTATGAAATTCAAAATCAAGGCATGAGCTTTCTAAAACAACTTTTAACTTATTTAACCATTTATCCAAGCATGGAAAGCTTAATTTATCTCGAAGATTGGAGGACCAATTTAGTGAAAACATTACATCCATGTTATTCTTCATTTATTTTAGGTAACATAGACTGACTTGGGGGGTTTTTAAAAATTAGATTTTTGTAGTAAACAAGTAAGCATCTTGACAAGTATAAAGTGAACTAAATGTGACCTACATGTTTATTAACATGGATAGCACATTTAATAAACAAAGATGACATTTTGACATGGAAAATATGACAATAATGCAAGAAAATGGACAATATTATGGATGGGAATGTTAGCTTTATGAATGACATAAAAAATCATGCAATAAAAGATGGTATGAAGATGTCAAAATAAAAAAATACTTGCTAACAATTTTACCAAACATTAAAACACGTTGTTGAGCCAAACAAAGCATGTGAGCACCACAGGACATGCTAAAAAGGATGAACATGGTATCAAAATCCTAGATCTACCATAATCAAGGCCATAAAATGCATAAAGTTTTAAGATGGTCATGGTAACATGAAGAGGGTCACTAGCATGATGAAAATCATGAAAAATAGAAAATAAATGAAGAAATGTGAAGAATATATGCCAAAAAGCATTAAATCTTAGCCTTTCCTTTGAGTAGTAGCTTTAAACCTACTTTTTTCCCTTCGTTTGCTATTAATTAGTAAGAAAAGGATGAAAAAGTGAGATTTTTGGATATGGAATGGATTGAAGAGAGTTTTGACGGTGAAAGTAAGAGAAAATGAGCTTTTAGGGTTTTTAGTAGGGGTTTGGAGGAGTTATGGAAATAGAAAGTTTTTGTTTTTTTCTAATGGCTAAAGAGGGTTTTAAAGAGTGTTTAACTATGAAGAAGAATGTGTAGTCTATTGTTGTTTGTGTAGTGTGTCTATGTTTCTTATTTTTTTGCTAAATCAAAGTTGGATTTTTATAACCAAAGGTTTAGCCAAGGGTTTGGGAGCCAAAATAAAGGTATTTTTGAGTTTTCTCCATGTAGCACATTATGCTCAACTAGTTTGAAATTTTGTTGCTTGCTAATAACAGGGTGATAAAGAAAAGGGGTTGTAACAGTTTATAGCTAGAGAAAAGCCATGATGTCCCATTTTTGAGTGATTTTAGGCCTAGAAAAATGGTTAAACCCAATCATAAGTCTAAGAATGATGTCCACATGACTTTTAAGTATTCATCTCTTAGATTGAATGATTTTAATGGCTAAAGTCATGTCCAAATTCATATTTTAATGTTACTATGAAAATGGCATAAAATAGTTACTTTTTGCTTAGCAGTACTGATGAAAGGAACTTTCTATTGATACATAAGGCCTTCATGTAACAATACCAAAAGCCTTAAATTGATACCAAAGTTATTTTTTTAGCTTTTGGTATTAATACAAAGGGTATTCTATCGATAATAAGCATAAAAGTTTTTTTAGTATCGATACCCTATAGCCTATATCGAGACAAATGGACTTAAAGTAAAGATTTTAGCTATGAAATAACTTGGTATTAATGCCATAACCTCTTGTAGCATTACCATGCCTTGTGCATCGATACATAACTCTCTTGTATCGATATAAATGGCAAAAGTTTTAAATTATGATGGTGTGGTGCCTTGTATCAATACCTCACATTCATGTGTCCAGAGATAAATGCACAAGTGTGGATTTGCTTTACCTTTGACTCATTACTCACCTTACCATAGCCGAGAATGATGAGAAATGATCTGTGCTCTTTTGAATACCTTTGACGGTGCTTTTAATGATGACCTTTGATGCTCTGAGTGTTAGCCCGAACAAAATGGGGTGTTTATAGTTGCCTTTTATTGGCCATTGCTGAAAGAGAAATAGACACCATTTTGTCATGGGTGGAATGATGCTTCTTAAAAGCTTGCAAAAATAAGATTTACGTAGTGCTTCATCGTGATTAGTGCAACATATTAGTAATGATTTTGATATAGCTTTAAATGATCTCTTATAGGTCTAACCTTTGTACTGGACTTTTGAGCTTCCTAAGGCTTGACCCCCTAGATAGGTGCCAGCTAATATATACTTCGACACGATTGGTGCCTAGCTTATTGTGGACAGATTTGATTGGTACCCCACTTTTTGTAAACTGACTCAATTGGTGCCAAACTCTTTAAGGATAGACTTGCTGGTGCCCAGCTCTTTGTTGACAGATTTTATTGGTGTCTAGCTCTTTATGGATAGATTTGACTGGCATCCACTCTTTGTGGATAGACTCAATGGTGCCCAGCTCTTTGTGGATAGACTTGACTGGTGCCTAACTCATTATGACCAACTTAATTGGTGCCCAACTCTTTATGGATAGACTCGATCACCTAGCTCTTTGTGGATATATCAACTGGCATCAAACTTTTTGTGGATAGACTCAATTTTGCCGATCTCTTTATGGACATACTCCACTAGTACCCAATTCTTTATGTACTAACTTGATTGGAGTCTAGCTTTCTATGGACAGACTCGATTGATGCCTAACTCTTTGTGGATGGACTTAATTGGGGCCTAACTTTTTGTGGACAAAAGAGAATAGGCATCCAGTTCTTCATGGACTAAGGGATGTAGACACTCTATTATGTCTGAGCCAATATTTGCAGTATCTAAAGCCATCATTCGAGGTTCCATTGACTTCATTCATACAAGCTTATGTCCGATCCCTATTATTCCTAGCTAAGGTAAGGTCATAAATTATTTAATTTAAGACCAAGCCTTATAAAATATATATTAGATAAAATAGAGCCCAAGATTATATTTAATTATTTTATTTGGGCCTAATTTATTTAATTATATTGGGACATAAATTATTTAATTTAAGATCATGCCTTATAAAAAATACATTAGATAAAATAAAGCTATATGCATATTTAATAATTTTTATTTAGGCCTATTTTATCTAATTATATTGGGTCATAAATTATTTAATTTAAAAACAAGCCTTGTAAAAATATACATCAGATAAAATAGAGCCCACATGGATATTTAATTATTTTATTTAGGCCTATTTCATTTAATTATATTGGTTTAGCTTTTCAAATATTTTAAATTCTTGATGGGCCTTATTAAAATTATCTTGATCCAATATGTCCACTATTTGAATTAATTTTAGGCTTATTGGGTTGGGTTAATGATTTTTTTTAAGACCTAATTCACTTAATGGTGGGGTATTTCATGACAAAATTTGATATTCAAGGGATATTTTTGAACTTTGGTGGCAAATTGGTACTCAAGTATTTCTACTTTGACCAATTACAAATTGAAAACACACTCTAGTATACCACGACTCATCATTTTTTGACAAACAAAATACAAAAATGCCTTCTTTGCCCTAGAATAGTGTTAGCCGAGTGGCTTGTATAAAGCTAAAAGGTTGGCTTTCATCATCATCTCTTTTTTCTTCATTAGCCATCAACCTTAAGAAAAAATTTTTAGAGGTTCAGCCAAAAAAAATTGAAAGCATAGCAAAGGCATTAGTAATGAAAGAAAAAAAAAAGACTACTTTTAAAGGTAAAATGTTGCATTAGCTTTTCCTTTGACATTGATTTAGTAGCTTTTTCTTCAGTTATTGACACGTTGCTATGGTGTCTAGCATGAGATGATGTTGTTCCTATGGCCATGCATCAATTTCCACCCTATGTTTGCTACATGTTTCACATCATATATCGTATGCTTAGATGTTCATTTTGCATATTGTGATGTTATTCTTGACATTTCTTATATTTTGATCATAATATTCTTGTTAAAATGCCTTTGGGTGATGTTTATTTTATGTCTCTGGTATTATATGTTATTGACATGTCTTTTAGTTTATCAAATGTTTGTGATAATGTTTATTTGATGTGTGTTGAAATTTGATTTTGTAAAACAATCCCAAGTTAAGTTTATACTAACCTCAGTCAATAGGGATTAGCATGGATTTAACATTTTTAATATATTGGTTTTCCAATCTTGGGGATATATCAAGTATAAATGTTTGGGATCATGGCCTCATTAGGTCAAATAAATTCTATTTCTAATCAAAAATAAAAAATGTTTTCATGTACTTAATTTAAGCGTTATTTCAAGGCTATCATCAACATTGGTATGGATAATGGACGGCTTGATGAGCTATTCCATGGAAGCTAGATTGGTTTGTTGCTTCATTGCCATGGACCTCTGTGATTAGACATTTGCATGTCCAATGCATTAGCATGTGAGTATAAAAGCTTTAACTCGAATAAACCTCTGTTTCAATGCCGTTATCACAGTGAACCCTTTGGACTCCAAATGATTTGTCTAGAATTTGCTAGCAATTTTCCTGGAAAGGATTTCAAATTACCTTTACAAAGATACCTTGTTTACCCCTGAATCATTTTAATTATGGAAGCTATGATTTTTCAAACCATTGTTTGGAACCCTTGGAATTAGCGATCCATATTCTGTTTTGGTGATTTTGACCTAACAATTGATTTTTTTGGATTTTTTCCAAACATTTTTTGTTGAAAAGTTTGTAAAAAGATATCCTTTGCGATTTAATAATTTCGAACGAGTCTGGGATGATTTTCTAAAGTCATAATCCCCTTTTTAGGCATTTGCTATTAGTGCTGACTCAAACTTGATTTCAAAAATTAATTTCCCCTAGAAATTAAATTTTTAGGATTTTTTAAAATATTTTTACATTAATCCTTATCAAGCAGCCTTTCCAATAGTACCTTGTTTGCCACTAAAAACCATCAGACTAAACCAAAATAAATTAGAGAAAATGGGTAGTGTGATACTATTCGGGATAGTGCAATGTTGTCTCCTATTTTTACTGACTTTGAGAGAATTTACTTGCATTTTCCCGAACCAACATTTCTAGTCATTCAAATAACTTGATATGTGTTCAATGATTTTCCCCATGGAGCCATGACTCATGATGTAGGCCCTTTTAGGCTCGAATCAGGACTCAAAAGTGTTTTGAAACTTAATTCCCATTTCTTATTTAAAGTGTCTTCTAATTCAAAATTTATTTTCTTTAAAAATCTTAAAACTCTAATTCCCAAAAATCACTTAATTTTTTTCTTCTCGATGAGACACTTTAACACCACTTTTTTCGAGGAGATTTTAATACTGTTTTCTCCAAGGGGATAGCCTAATCTTGCTTTTTAAAAATACATAAAAAAATATAAGTTTTCTCTCCTCTAGGCTTTGCCAGACTTTTTATCTACCTTTCTACACCTAAGACGAACTTTAAATCCAAACACATTTCAAAATTGTCAATTCAGTTATTCCTCAAAAACTGAGGGCATGTATAAGATATATCTTGTTGTGTTTCTTTTCATACATTTTTATGTATTCATTTTTAATGCAATTTTTATTATATTCCTCTATCTCTTGCTAGCCTTTTTCTCTTTTTGATGATGATTTGCATTCATGTTTTCAAAAACTCAAATTCCATTCAACCAGAGAAAATGTGCTATATTAGTATCCCTCCAATGCTTAATATAGGGTATCTTTTTCCAAATCAATCTAGAATTCATTTTACTAAATCATCTATGTTTTTCCTCCATCCTTGGTCATATAAAGAGATATTAATTAATCTTTTATCATAAAAACCTAGATTCAATATTTGAAAATTTGCATTCATAAGAAAGAGATTATACATAAATAATGATCACATAGGAAAAAGGAAAAATGAGACTTTGATAATTTTTGGCTAGACGATACTAATTTTAGGCATCGTGGGGTGCTAATTCTTCCCCATGCATAATTGACTCCTAAATCCTTAAAAACAAACTCTGGTACGAGCAATTTGTAAAATCAATGTTGTGAGTTTTGTAACTCAAAATCATCGATTTTATTAGGTATCTAATCATACCTAGCCTAAAATGGTCGGTGGTAACCCTAAGTCCTGGCCATTTTGTAATGGTCATCCAAGACTAGTTGGATAAGCAATTTGTTCGATGGTCTTCCCTTCACCTTTTACCTTCTCATGCCTAACTTAAACCCCGATCAAAGGATGATCTAAAAGTAAGCCCTACCTTCCTTTTGTTTTTAAGTCATAGTGCACCATGTAAGCGCGATAAGTCACGAAACTTTGGTGACTCTACTGGGGAATTGATTTTGAGAGTCAGTCCTAAAACTAGCTAAATTTTATTGTGCTTCATAGTTTCCCTAGATTTTAGTTATTATTTATTTGTAATCCTTCTTTTCATCTGCTTTGTACATGATATTTTTCACCATCATTTTTTTGTTTTTGTGCTACTCATGATTGCTAGGGTTTTCTTCTACCCCCAAAAAAGGAAAGATATGATGATTCTTTTAAAATGGTTATAATGAGTAAATAAAAAGGTTTGATTGTTTCCCTGACACACACCATGCACTTACATCTCATTAAACTCTTAGTTTCTTGGGGAAAGAATATTGCCTTTCTTAAGTGGAAGTGAGCTAATTGTCCTCTATGGCATCTCTTCTTTACCCATGGGCTAGTAACATCTTATAGGGTGTAAAATATCTATTAGATGAAGAGCAATTTGGGCTAGCAAAATCTCCATGGTATCTTTTCCATACATATGGTATTCTTTTTATCCATATGGGCAAGGTAAAATAATCCACTCGAATCAAACCCATTCTACCAAGCTACAATGGGCCTAAGATCAGGGTGCCTATCAGATAGAGGAGTAATTTGGGCTAGCAATGTTTTCATGGTATCTTTTGTTTACAAGGGGTATTCTTTTTATCTGTATAGGCATAATAAGATACATCCGAGAATCAAACCCATTTCACTAAGCCTGTGATAAGCCCATGATCGAGGTACCTTGGCTATCCTTATAGGACGAAGAAGCGATTTGAAAACCTTTTAGAGTCAACTTAGCTCCATGTAGTCAACCATAAGAGCTAAACCATGTCAAGCCAAACTGAAGTGCTACTAGATGACCTGGAAAATAAGACACTTGGGGAAACACTTCTTACCTATTACTCTTTTTATCATTTTTTTGCTACGTAAATGATAATGAATGAACATTGTCACAAATGCCATCCTTTTCATCCCAAATTATGTCATCATTTGTAATAATACTACCGAGGCATGTCATTACGCTATCCGAAAATAGGTAATGCCTTTTTGTTTTACAAGAGATAATATTTGAATATTGTCATTTAACATCCTCTTTAAGGCCAGTATTACCTCCGAGGGAACGGATCTCACTTGGGTAAGTCATTATTATAAACACTTTATTTTGTCCGGACCAATTTTTGGCATCCTAGAATTTAGGTAAAAAAATGATAAAATTTAAAAAATAGAAATAAAAGCTAGGGGACGACTATCGGGCGCCATGTAAAAAATGAGGCATCAAAGGCCATTTTTCCTGGTGCCACCAAGGTAATTTAAATGAATACACAAATCAATTTCCCATTGTTTTTGACCAAGTTGAGGTAAATCGAGAAGCCACAAGTACGTACAAGTTATATTGGGGCACTAGTATTGATACAAGGCCTTTATGATGCAAAAAACTTGAATTTTCACATGTAGTATCAATACAAGAGGGTTTAGCATCGATACCTAAGGTGTGGTATCGATACTTGGCATGTTTGTATCGATACAGACCTTAGCAGTAGCTAAAGTTATGATTTTTGGCAAAATGTATCGATACACAATCATGAGTATCAATACAAATCCATGGAGTATCAATATAGGCCTCTAAGTCTCGAGACTGGAAACATTTTTTTGCTCTTAATTTTGATACACAACTCATTGTATCGATACGCAAGAGTAAAAAGTACCTTGTGTATCGATACAACATGTTTTGTATCGATACACCAAGGCATTTTTACCTAGTTTGAGCCATTTTTTAGCCTTTGAAAACCTAATTTAAACAAGTTTTTGACCAAAGAACTATCATAAAACATTGCAAGCCTCAACTATGGGTTCATTAATAGATTCTAACAAATTTTTGGAGTCCAAATAGTTAATGACAAAGGTCACTTTCATAAGATATATGGGTGTAAGAGGGTCTGGTAGGTTATCTCCAGTTATAGGCTTTCATAGCATTTCTGCCTCCTTGTTCAGCATGGTAGAACTAATAAAAAGAGAGTCAACTGAGCATGGCAGTTGGAGATATCCGCTGGTGTAGAAAAAAAGTCAAAAATGCCCTTTGCATTGTCTTATAAAAAGAGGGTTGAACATTGAATCAAGGAAGGAACCAACTAGCTCAAAAAAAAACTTTTAGCTATCAAAAGAAGCTGTCCAGTAACTCCAGCTCCAAAAGTCCACCAAAAACACTATTCTATTACCTTCCACCCTTAACCAACCTCCATTCCCATAGCTTCCTACTAGAACACCTTCAAAAACTTAATGTTTCACAATTTTTCATCCTTAAAACACCCCATCAACAACCGCATTACCATATAGCTTCTTCCTTTCACCCTATTCTTGCTAAACAATAGCTAAAAGAGGGAAGAAACTGAGATTAAAGTTACTACTTAAAAGAAGGAAGAAACTTTAAGCTTTTACTGATTTTTTTTTTACCTTGTCCTATGTATTTTTTGTTTTGACCATCCATTTCATTTTAGTGAACCCTTAATGTTGCCATGACCCTCTAAATGCTCCCATGCATCTTTGTTGCCTTAGTTATGGTAGTCCTAGGATCTTGATGACCCTCTTAACACCTTGATGTTGTTAGATATATAAACTTACCATGCTTCATTTTCATCATTACACAGCCTTTGTTCATGTATCTTTTGCCATGTTTCTTCCATATTCACATATCCATTACATATTTAAATGGTCACCTTAACATGTTTTAGGTATGTTCAAACATTTTCTGGTGTTTTAAGCAGTTTTATGAAATTAAAATGTTGTTTTGACAACTCTAGCATTTATCCCCTTATTCAAACATGTTCATATCATCTCCATGCACCTTATTTGTCATCGTCTTATATTTGTGTCACACATTTTCATGTCAAAATATCATCTTTGCATGTTTGCGTGTTTAATCCATGTTCATCTTTGTATGTACTGTATTTTGTTCATGATATCTCCATTAAAATGCTTCCTTGTTTCTTACAAACTGACTTTTAGTAACATCCTTAAGTTAAGTTCATGTTATCTTCAATAGATTAAGAATAGCAAGAATTTAATGTTTTCATCAAATTGATCTCCCAATCTTGGGGCCAAATCAACATTTCAGCTCTAGATTCATGGTGAAATAAGTTCATTTTTTTTGAAAAAAGGGAAATCCATTTTAGTATTAATCCTTGATCTTGAGTCTTATACTCCTTTTGGTGACATGGTCAATGGGTTATCCATCATCGAAACTACTTCGAGATTGTGAAATAAACTCGTGAAGCCCATATTACTTCCTGTCGCAAATGTTCAGATTCCTAGGCCCGACTCTATCTTCAAAAAAATTAAAATATCAAATAATCTCCCTGTTTTTGCTTTGGCAGCACTGTAATCCAAGCTTGAAAATTTATTTTTGAGCCATAAAATATTTCCCTTGATTTCTTTAATATTTTTCCTTTAAAGCATAAAATTACTTTCTAACGGTGTCTTATTTGCCCTCAAAAAATCTTGGATGAGGGAGTTATGATTTTTCAAACCTTTGCTGTCTGAAACCTCTGGAACCAGCGTGCAACATTCTATTTCGGCCATTTCGGCACAATGAACAATTTTTACAAAATTTCCAAATATTTTTCCAAAAATGTTTACAAAATTCCCTTTTTTGAAAGATATTATCCATGATCTAACAATCCCAAATAAGCTTCGAATTATTTTTTGATATCCATCATGCCCTTTTAATTTTAGATGCTGCTAGAGCTAAAACAAACCCAACTTCAAAAATTAATTTCACCTAGAAAATGATTTTTTAGAATTTTTAGAATTTTCTTATATTAAACCTTCTCAAGTTACCTTTCCAACTATACCTCATTTATACTCTGATGACACGATGTTGTCCCCTGTTTTTAACTTAATTTTTTAATCCCATGTTATCGAGACGTTTGGATGTCTCGAAAATGTGCTTGGTTGATTCCTCCCATTACATCAGCCCTTTTTGACGTAGATCAAGATTAAAATGCTAAAACTAGGATTTCATATTAAAATTTTCACTTGTAGAGATACTCTAACTCCATTACTCCAAAGGGGATACGCCAACCCCATTTTCAATTAAAATATTCAAATTTTCTCTTTGTTCCTAAATGTTTTCCTAACTTTGGAGATACTCCATCCCCATTACTCAAAGAGGATACTCTAACCCTTTTTGTTTTCATTAAAATCCAAATTTTCACTTTAATCTTAACTATTCTATAACCCAATTTTAGGGGATTCTCCAATACCACCTCACCGAGGGGATACTCCAACCTTGCTTTTACCTCAAAATTTTAAAATTTTTTCTCTTCTGGATGCCTCAAACTGTTTTGGTAAAATTCATCTCTGTTCTTCAAATTACCATTGAACCCATACTGGTCTTTAAAATTGTCATCTCAGTTATTTTTCAATAGTCAAAGGAGATTATGAGATACATTTCGATCACCCCTCTATTTTTTATCTTATTTTATTTGTGATTGCTTGTTTATGATATTATTATATTTCTCATTTTTCACCTTACTAACTTATTTCCTTTGCAGTGTTATTATGCATTCATATTTAAAATTTGTTTTCTAATAAAATTTACGAGGCATTGTTTCATGTTTGTATATCTCTAGTACCTAATACAAAATATCCAATTTTTAAAATCCAATCCAAACATCGTTTTCAAAAAAATCCCTATGTTCTTCACATCTTTGAGGTGCATAGTTGATTTAATTTTTCATCATAAAAAACCCTGGATTTACATTTTCCAAAACTTATGCATCAAAGAGGATTGCATCTAATAGAGACCAAATAGAGCCGATTTAACCGAGACCAAAGTGAGACATAGTTAGTAGGTACCGATTTCTAGTGTCGTAGGGATGCTAGTCCTTCCTTGTGTAACCAACTCTTAAGTGCAACCATGAATTTTTGGACTTTTTAGACCTTGAAATCAGTGTTTCGAGTTTCATAACTCATAATATTGTTTTCAATAGGCATCTGATCTTGCCTAGCCTAAAATGATCAGTTGCACTCCAAGTTTATAGCCACTTCGTGGTGGCCATTCGGGTCTAGTTAGATGAATGACTCACCGGATGGTCCCTATCCCCTCATCTAATCATGCCTAATCCAAATCCCAATCAAGGGATAGTTCAAAGGCTCGACCATAACCAACCATCATGTATTTTTAGGTTGAGCGCACTATGCCCTTCGAATCGTCTAAAGTTTTAAAGGTCGAGCACATGACAACAGTTATGCTACCTAATCAATGGCTTAAAGTCCGTCAATCACTAGATCATGGTATGTGAATAGCTAACATCTTTAGAAGCATTACACTATCTTGTTGTGAGCAAACAATAGAACAAGTCATCATGTCATTCGATCGATGTCTTGACATTAGCTTGTAACTATATAGTGATGAACAAATCGTCATGGTCTTGATTGTTGATCTTTATCTTAATGGGATACCTATATCTTGGACATGCTAGTATGCTGCTCGCATATGTCTACATTTGACGAGTAAGATGTCTATACCCATATTTTTTCCATGCTCACCTTAAAACACCATGATACCCTCAGGCACTTTTATTCTATAATTTATTTCCTGTCTTTGATACATTACTAACTTAGTGTTTCTTTTGTTGCTACCTTTGCTACATGCATCATATCATTTCATACCATCTCGAGATAGTTGGATCTGGGGGCAATATCTATAGACGAGTATCTCACTATGGCATAAGCACTAGCCAAAGCTTTTGATGATTTTGAGACAATCAAGATTGTGTCTAAATGGGAACACAGAGAGAGTGGTGATAGTCTTTGGCCCAGATACTTAGAAATCCTATAGTAAGCTAAAATGAGTTTTAGATAATTCAACCTCCAAAAGATGAAAGATGAGTGGAATGATTGGATAAGACTGATAAGGCAGTCTTTGTAGAAGTTTATAGGGATATTGCCCTAGAGGTTTTAAGTCAAAGTCGATTTCAGATTACCTAGCATCTTGATAAAATTTTGGAGTCCTGCATATAGGTGTTTGACTTTGAACGGGCATGATCTTGTCTCTACCGTAAAGAGCATACAGCCATGCTTCATTTTAAAAGGGCCTAAATCAAAAAAAAAAATTACTTTAAGTTAACAAAGCCTGCACCTTTCAAGAAGAAATTAGCCAGTATGTTTAAAGTTAGAGAACACTGTGCAGACTCATATTTAGTTAAACTAGGGAATGGTGCATGTATCACATGGGACAGTTTAAAAGCTATCATGAATACCCAGTCAAACAAGAAAAACATTTGGGATGCTTTTACAATCTATGGTCTGATCATTTTTCCATGGGCTTTGGGACACATAGAGGTTGCCATGGTAGATATTTGCTGAGAACTAAGTTTTGGTATTAATTATGCTCCTACCATCCTAGCAAAAACTATTTGGTCTATAAGTGTTGGAAGAAAAGGAGGCAAAGCACACTTTATTTTATGTTTATCAATGTTATAAGTATGGCTCTTCAGTTATTTGTGGAATAAGAGATCACTAGAACCATACATGCCAAATTTTGGTCCTTTCACTAAGTTCTTGAAGAAAGAATGGTCGTAAGATACCACCAAAGATCAATGGATTGCAAACTTTCAAGATTTGATTGCAGATAAAGTGACTTAGATAGTTCTAAAGATCATTTCCTGGCTCAATTATGTACAAATGCAAGCCATTTCATTGGATGCCTTTCAATGGATTATAAGGAAGCATTACTTATGCTCTGCTCACGGCTTTACAACAATTTGATTGCTAATAATTTGTCCCCATCACTCATGTGCTTTGTACACTAGAGTTTGAATATGGAGGGGATGGTTACACAAGTTAGGTGCAAAAGATATTTGACGCATAGAAAAGACTTGCCTAATCATATTGAAAAGAAAGAAAATAATGACTCTAGCCTATGAAGATTGGATGGTTAGGCAAGTTAATGACACCATACTATTGCCTACTAAGGGAATCCCTCATGTTTCGACAAAAAACCCTATATCTGAGATTAAAATCTTAAAGTTTGGCTTTGCACAACAAGGAGCTGCTTTCGCTAAGGAAATTCGTTAGCTATAAGAAGAGAAAAGCCAATAAGAGCATGAGGGTCAAGTCCGAGAAGGGTGGATACACAACCTTGTCAAGATAAAAGATGCCATTAATAAAGATCTTCAGGACTTAAAGAAAGTTAACAAGGAACTTTAGAAGGAAATAAAAATATGAAGTAATCAACAAATCGCTTGTCAAATGGAAATCTGAGCTGGTCTCTTCTATCAATGACTTAGAAGCTTAGAAGGCTTAACAAAGAGTACTATAGAAGAACTCACTAAGACTAGCACGATGGCATTAGTTTATCAAAAAAAAGCAAAAGCTTGGCAACTTAAGTATAAGTTCTTTAAGAGGCAAGGGTTAAGAATGAAGCTTTGACTGCAAAGGTTTAAGAGTTAGAGCATGCTTCAGGTCCAATAAGATCATGTTGAAAGACTATCAAAGACTTTTGAAAAATTGCACCATAATTGGATTTTGGCCCACCAATCTTGATCGAGGTATAAGGAATGTCTCTAGAACCTTATTGAACAAATTTGCATGGTTTAAATCAGTGCAAATTACCTAGTTGAATTAGCCAGATCTGTGAGGTGAGGCTTTATTCTTATAGGAGATAATGGACAACAAGTGCTGAACTTTCTGGAACTTGTAATCAAACAATGTAATAGCATGCTATATTTTTCAAATTTGATTACTCTCAAACCTAATGGGCTATAATTAAGCTTTGTTCAAATCGAAGATACTTATTCCAAAGCTATTTCCAAAATCTAACTATCTCTTTCATTTGCATACATGATTTAATTTATTTAATTATGTTTTTTTTTTCCATAATATTATCATGTGCACATGATTTCATCTTTATTCTTGCATGCATCATACTTATCATATTAATAAGTCTAATCTGGCATCACTCTAAAATGCAAGGATCTCAAAACACAAAATCGAACACACAGCACTGGTATGATATTGTCTGCATTAGAAGACAATAGAAAACGTTCACCAAGCTCGTGTAGAAGCTTCAAATTATGCATCAAAATGCTCAAGAACAAATGCTTCATAAGACTGATGAACTATAAAGTCAAGTTTATGAATTGACAAAATCGCTAGTTATTGCCCTAAACGATAAAGGGCAAATAAATACTACTGATAAAGGTAAAGAGCAAGCTAATCTTGAGGTTAATTTGAGTGAAGGGATTGAAGTCACCATCACTTGTAAAAAAGCATCCCAAGAGCAGTTACCCCCAACAACACCTGTCTTACTTACTCACCCATTCATCTATATAAACCCTAGACAACATTACATCTAGTTTAAAGATATCATGTCATGAATATGGGATAGTCACCAGCAAATCCTTTAGTTGCATACCTTGATGAGCAAATAAAACAAGAAAAACAATAGGTTAAAAGTATGTTGAGGCTATTGAAAATTAAACTAATTAGAAGTTATTTGAAAAATGCCTCAAAGCTATAGAAGGGAGCGATACGTTTGGATTTATGGATTCCAAATCCTTAGGCCTAGTTTTAAACCTTATAATCCCACCAAAGTTCAAAGTACTAGTTTTGATAAATACAATGGGACCACAGATCCTACTGCACATATTCGCATGTATTACTAAAAGATGGGTGGGCATGAAGACAACAAGAAACTATTAATACACTATTTTCAAGACAACTTAACTAGAGCAAAGGCACGATGGTATACAAAGCTTGACCTAATCAAAATTCAGTCATGAATAGATTTAGCTTAAGCTTTCCTAGATCAGTATAGACATGCATTTGATTAGGTTTTGGATCATCATCTTTCTATATTAAATGTAGAAAAGAGAGCTATCATAAACTTCATGCGAGACACCCAAAGGTGGTGGAATGAGGTAGTTGAGGTTCACTCTATTTATTGAAAAAGAGATGACAGTCGTGGCATTAGCACTTTGTGAGCTTCTACTACAAGAAGTTAGTGGGAAATGCTATGAAGAATTTTATTGATATGGTGATATCTAGAGAAATGATTGATTATGCCATAAAGACTAGCAAGATGATAGGAGAAGAATCTTTCAACTTTACTAAAAAGTCTACGACCAAAGCCAAAGACAAAGAGGTGAACACTGTTAGCGAAAATCCTGCCAAGATCATCTAAAATCCTTATTTAATACCGAGCTTGTTTTTTCCTGGCATGGCATATCCAGGCTTTAACACATATGCCCTAGTACCATAATAAGCATACACTACCAGATTCAATCCACCATGACTCTTTCACCAAACCCAAGTCAAAATTCTACTCAAAATACTTTATCGACAACCATGGTAACATTAGAGCAGCAAACAATCAACAAGCCCTAGATAAATAGAGAAATTTGTCCGCTTCCTTATTCCTATAAAAAGGTTTATGCTTAGTAACTCCAATATTTGTAACTCTAAGGTCCCTTCTTTATCCTAAATGGTATGATGAGAATGCATATTGCAAGTACTGTGCTAGAGCATAAGGTTATAGCATTGAAAATTAAACTTCCTTTAAAAGAAAAATTCAAGGCCTTGAACAAGGGGCAAGACCTAATGTTGGAGCTAATCCACTCTCAAATCATGTAGAGCTAAGAGTAATGCTATAGTTAATGGAAAGCATTGTTAGATAAAAAAATGTTGAAGAAGTTAAAAAGCCAATGAGCAACGTATGAGAGGCACTTATAAAGGTCAGGTTGGTGGTCTGACATCAAGATAAAGAACTTATTAGATCTTACTTTTACCGTTGTAGACAAAGGCATACCTTATAACAATGTGCAAAATTCTTAAGATTAGTCCAAGGGATGATGGACCACTCAGAAATTAAGTTCTATAAAGAATTAAAGAAGAACATAGATGTTTCCATCAATGATACAGAAACAAATGGAAAGGTCCCTTCTATAGAGTTAAAAGCGTATTGATCTTATTTGCTAATAAGCTAGATACCAAAATTATGCCTAATAGCCTACCTCGAGAATGATTTTTTAGCTCTTATCTTCTTTCACATATAAAAAGGACAAAGTAATGCCAATAAATAGCCAATAAATAACCACCATTAACCCCTCGATAGGAAGCCATTAACCCGCAATGGCAAGATATATACCCTAGCTACAGCTAAAGTCAAAGTCTATAAAGATAATGCTCTGTTAAACACCAAAGGTGGTGAGCAAACAGTCAAAAGTGATTAAAAAATTAGTAAGCAAGAAAGAGGATACAAAATTTCTTAAATTCATTAAGCATAACGAATATAGCATTGTGGATCAACTAAACAAGCAACCTACTAAGATTTCTTTGCTATCATTGCTCTTAAATTCTAAAGCTCATAGAAAAGCTTTACTCAAGGTCTTGAATGAAGCTTTTGTCACACTTGAAATTTTGATAAGCCAATTGGATCACTTGGTGAGCAATATTATTGTTAATAATTACATAACTTTCAGTGATAATGAAATACCCAATAGTGAGAAGAAATTATAAAGCTCTTTACATCACTATCTATTGCAAGAGAAGTGTATTATCAAGAGTTTTCATCGATCATAGGTCAGCCTTAAATGTAATGTCATGCTTGAATAAACTTCTTATTGATATTTCTCATATCAAGCATAGTCGCATAGTGGTAGGAGCATTAGATGGAACTTGTAGAGACGCCATTAAAAATATCACTATACTACTGCAGATAGGGCGATGCATGAATGAAGTTGATTTTCATGTGATAGACATTAATTCATCATATAATTACCTGTTAGGGATATACTGTGTCAGCTTTAATGGAGAGATTGAACCAAGAAGGGGTGAATTGGTTTTATAAAAATTTTTTAAATTTTAAAATTAAAATAAGATAAGGAAGAGAGAAAAATCAATAATGGATGTATAAAGGTTCGATCCTTTAATTCGACACCTATGTCCTCTCTTGTTGGTACTTTCTTACGAAGGTGATTTCCATAATTCACTAAGTAAATTGTTACCTTTAAGGATAAGGTATAACCTTACACAACTATCTTTTAAGGCTTAGATAGAACCTTTCAACTACTTTAAGAATTATACCCTAAACTCTCAAATATTTCACTCATTTTCACACAATGCCTTTGGTGAAATGAAAGAACTATTTTGCAAACTGATTGAACCTCTAGTAGATGGATGTTTACTAGAATTTAAGTACAAGAAGAATGAGATACAAATGGACTTAAAGAGTATGAGTTGATACAAGTAGAAAATAATGAATTTAATAATTTTGAGCTTTTGTTGTTTAATGATTCAATGAAATCTATATCTCTACCTCTTCAACCGTTTGGAGCCTCCATTTATAGCTGCAAATTGAGTCATAGACATTGGGCATTTAATGTGGTGGTTGAAGAGCCATTCTAGCCTTCATAAATACTGATTTTTTATCAATCCCATGCTATAGTATCGATACAGTACCAATAGTATCGATACACAGTTCAAAAAAGTGACCATTACAACTTGTTGTATCAATATTAGGGTCTCGGTATCGATACTAAGCAAACTGTATCGATACAGATACCTTTGTATTGATACATATGAGGTTTTCAGCCAAATAGTATCGATACTAAGTAGCATGTATCTACACATACATACTTTTATCGATACATTTGAGGGTTTCATACAAACCTTGGTTACTGCCAAGCCCTGTATTGATACTTAGTGAGTCAGTATCAATACTAAGCAACCTGTATTGATACACATGTTCATTGTGTCGATATATTTGAAGGTTTTATGCATAGTATCGATACACATGTTTTTTGCATCAATACTAGGCTTTAAAACTTGTTTGTAAACTCATTTTTGTTGACTCAAACACATCTCAATAATTACAACCTTAGTATTTTAAAAGATGTTTTTCAATTTAAATGTAAATACAAAGTCAAGTATTAATTTAACTTAAGTTTGTTGGCTATATCAAAACTAAATTCAAGGTTAACAATCTCCCCCTTTTTGACTGTTGCAAGTTGTTGCATTGATACAATAAGCTGAGTATCGATACTTGTCATGTTGTATTGATATAGACACACTTTGTATCGATACATTCAAGGATTTCAGCCAAAACTTAGCTATTGCCAAGTAATGTATCGATAAATATTAGATGTGTATTGATACTCACTGCATTGTATCAATACATACTAATATGTATCGATACATCCGTGGGTTTTAAGCATAGTATTGATACATTTATGCATTGTCTCGATACAACCCTTTAAAATTATTTGGAAAATGATTTTTCTTGGCTTTAAACATGTAAAACTTATCTAGAAGGTATTTTATATAAAAGTATATATTAAGAACACATTTTTGAGTGCTTAAAAGAATTTAAAACACATTCTAGTATTTTTCAAAGTATTTACAAGATATTTCATGGAAAAGTTCTAATCTTGAAAATATTTAGACACAAGCTGATTAAGCTTAAGTTTTAGTTATATCAAAACTGATACTAATTCAAAGCTAGTATGGCTAACAATCTTCCTGTTTTTGATATGACAAAACTTAAGGTGAATTTGCTTGTAAAACTCCTCTTTAATCATTTAAAGCTTTGTAATAAAACTCCCCCTTAATAAAAGCATTATGAAATAATTTTTGGAGATTTTATAAAAAGGTTTTGAAACACTTGGCAATGGCATTTTTAGTCATATTTGGCTTTAAGAGTACCAACATAAAATATTAAGGATTTTAATAATATATATAATGTAAGCACATGTGACATCCTTCTATTTGCTAGCTAGACATGAATTCAAGCAAGCAAATTAACCTCTAAAACTCTCCCCTTTTTTAGAATATCAAAAAGGTGAAAGTGGATTAATTCAAAGCTAAGAGATTAATTTCAACAAGATTTCTAGAAGGTATATTAATTATGAAACATTTAAAGCATGTATACCAATTATTGAGAAAATATATGCATTTAAGTCCAAATCTATAGTTTTTCCAATTTTTGTATTCTTTTGTAGTCATTTAAGCATAATTCAGAGGTAGAATATGCAAATTGTTAAAGGATTTTAAGAATTATTAATCCAATTGGTGTCTAGATGCACAATAGAGGCCAATTTTTGAAGTTTTAGTACATATGCATACTATAATAGATGCCATATAGAAGTTTAAAATAAATTTTCAAGAAAAACATAACAAATGTCCATAGGTTGAAGATCATTTGCTCATTTATGATATGTCAATAAAATCATTTGAGCAAACATTCAATCAACGAATATGTTTGAATATGAGAATGATGCACTTAGACATGTTTAAATATCCATTCAAAGCAAATATTTTAAGCATACACTACACACTGGAATATTAATTAGATATATAATTGACTCATGTATGTCACCAAACTTAATGCTAAAGTATAATAATTTAATAGCACTTGTTCAATGATTACCTCAACCTTACCAAACTTTGATGATATGCTTATTGTAACTTAGAGGATCATCATTTCTAATGTTCAAGCATTCCTTGATGGTTTTGGTTTGATTTGAAGAGGTTGCATGCTTAATTTGCTTTCCTTTTCTATGCAAGTGTTAATCTTTCACTGATGGATGTATCTCTATGATCCATTCAAAACTTAAAAACAATCTCGATAAAATTTAAGCATTAAAGGTACCAAGATTTTAATTGTAAAAGAATATTCAATAAGCTTAGGTTTTGTTAGGAATGAAAGATGTTCAATGTGTTTAATGACATTTTGAAATAAGTGATACCAAATATTAATGAATGACGAACATTAAGCATATATAGTACTAATTATTGAAAAAATAATGATGTATAGAATTTTTTTTTTGAGCATTATAAGGCAATATGAGCACTTAATGCATTTGATTTGTGAAACACTCATCAATAAATCAAATATGATGTTTAAGCATATGATAAGTTATGAAACAATGTTTGTCAAGGTTTAGAGATCATGAAAACCCATTAAGAAGACCAATTTTGCAATTAAAAGCCAAAAAACCATGAAATTATCCAAAATTCACTACTTGTATCATTACAGGGGGCTTTTGTATCGATACAAAGTTTATTGTACCAATACAAGTTGAGTTTTTTTGGGTTTTCATTCATTATATCAATATAAGACTCTAAGTATCGATACATGCCCTAAATTTTTCAAAAAATGCTTAGAAAAATATGCAATTTGCATTCCAAAACCTATGATTTTATATTCTATTGCAAACTTTCAAATTTGAGCATTTAAAACTCATATGAATAATCAAGTTTGAATGAATTAGCATATTTGGTCACATAAGTAAGGCAATATACAACTAAAATATTTTCATTCAAACCACATATGCACAAGTTTAAAAGTATTTTCAATGTTTACTAACTTGTTTTAGCTGAAGTTCTAACATAATCAAACATCCTAAGTCTCATGAAAGCATAATTGAATATAAAGCATTAAAGAGACTTTAAAACTTGCTAATGCATGTTTATGGCATCATATCTTATAAATAAGCTTTTAATGCTCCCCCTAAGGATATGCGTATAATTTAGTCACGTAATAGAGCTTCTTAAAACTCATGACATGAAGTTTATCAAAATCAACCTTTTATGTATAAATCATTCTTAAATTATGCTTCATAAAAATATTTCACAAATTGATTTAACATATTATCATTAAGCACTAAATTATCAAATGCATGCACATTTAAGCTTATAGTGACTCAAAATGTAAAACATGAATTTTTATTAAACCAATTTTGCATTAAAAAGAATTTTTTTTTAAAGTCAATAAAGCATTAATAATCACAACACAAATAACCAATACACATCTCAAAATTTTAAAGCATAAAGCTTCACTATCACACTTCTTTATGTGTCTAGAGCATCCATTTGTATTGCATTGATCCTTATTGTTATAACAACCTACAAAAAAACTTTCACTTAGTTTTTGGTACCCAATTTCTTTGGGTCCTTGAATTTTAGTCTTAAAGCCTTTTGTTCCCTTAGGAACCCATACTTGCCTAACTTTAAATTGTGTCCTTTTCTTGATAGGACAATTATGCAAATTATGACCATGAAAATTGTAATGTGAACACTTGGTCATATAAACTTGAAAAGATTTGTCTAAATTGATCTTCTTTTCTTGTTCCAAGCTTTCAATCTTTCTTTTTAAATCAAAATTGACTTTCTCTAGAATGTTAATTCTTAGCTTAGAGTCATTAAAATCATTTTTTAAATCTTTGTTTTCATTCTCCAACATAATTTTGATTTCAATAGTAAATCATTTTCTTATGTTTAGAGTTCATATCATCAAACTCAACTACAAGATCATCAAAAGCATCTTATAACTCATCAAATGTATGGAAATTTAAGTTTAGAGAATTTGAGGTTACCTCAGGCTTATCAAGAGCCATGAAATTGCCAATTTGGTCTTTCTTGGAGTCATCATCATTGGAAGAGTCATTATTGTTCCAAGTTGTTACAAATGCTTTTTTCTTTTTTTTTTAATAATGGGAAATCAAATTTAACATGCCTGATTCATTACAATTGTAGCACACCACCTTGTTAAACTTTTTAGATGGGATGATTTGACATTATCTATCCTCATAAATTTCTTGACAAATATGATCATCTCCATATCTTCACTATCCTCATCATTATTATCCTCTTCCTTACTCATGAAAGCCTTTCATGTAACTCCAACTTTTCTTGGTTGCTTCTTTCCATGATTTATCTTTATTTCATATGTGAAGAGTGATCCGATGAGCTCATCTAAGGCAAGGATAATGGGTTTCTTTAACTCTTCAATTATGGTCACTTTAGCTTCCCATGACTTAAGAAAGCTATTCAGTATTTTTTTGACCATTTCTTTCGTAAGATACACCTTTCTAAGACTCTTCAAGGTATTTACAATATCTATGAATCTATCGGACATCTTCTTATGCTCTCTTTTGATTTCATCTTGAACATCTCACAAGACTCTTTAACTTGATTGGTCCCTTCATCTATGATAGCTAACTTATCCCATATCTCTTTCACATTATCACACAAAGACACCTTATTATACTCACTAGGGCCTAATGCGCAATAAAAGTGTGTTCGTGGCCTTGGCATTGAGTTAAGCCTTCTTCGTGTCATTTTTATCCCATTCTAATTATTTTTTAGGAACTTCAAGATTATCTACCATCTTTGTTAGGATAAGTGGGCCTTTCATGATTACCTTCCAAACTTGATAATCATTTGCTTGGATAAATAGCCTCATCCTTATCTTTCAATATGCATAATCTTTACCATTGAAAAGAGGAGGCTTCACAATTGAATGTCTTTCTTGGCTTATACCAAAAATATCACCACTAGCCATTTGCTTAGTCTTTTGTAGATCTTTGCTCAAGGATTTTAAGCCTATAAGAATGAGGCACAAGCTCTAATACTAATTGTCAGGACTTTTAGTTGTGAATGAAATTAAGAGGGGGTGAATTGATTTCTTAAAACTTTGGTAATTAAAACTTTGATAAACAAAATTGAGAAATCTAAATAATAAACTTTGAAGTGCAAGTTAATGAATAGAAATAAATAATTAAAGATAAGGGAAAGAGAAGCAAACTCAATGATTTAGAGAGGTTCAACCTCAATTGCCTGTATCCTTTACTTCAACCTTACTTGCCTAGGATTTCCATAATTCATTAACTTGAATTGTCACTTTAGAGGGCAAGGTATAACCTTTACACTCCCTATCTTTCAAGGCTAAGATAGAAACCTTCACCTTTTCTCTTTTGTGGCTAAGATAGAACCCTCTCTCACTACTTTTGAATGTTAAGTAGAAACCTTCTCTACTTTTCAATGGTTAAGTAGGAACCTCCCTTTTTTTACAAGGATTTAAGTGTAAACAAATAGAACCTCTAAAGGTTAGGTGTTTATAAGAATTTTCGCTGAAGGAAAATATGTATCTAAAGATACAAAATGAAGAATACAAAATAGGAAGAATAAATCTTATACAAAGATGAACTACTTAGTGAAAATGATGAAAAAGATAAAAGATTTGACTCTAAGCACAATCTCTTGGTTTTCTTCTTTATTAGGTGAAGGAATACAGCCATTGGATTCTTCATAATTGTCAGTTCCCATTGTTCCCTATGCTGTTATTGTTAGCTGTTATGTCGATACAATAAGCTAAGTATCGATACTTGTCATGTTGTACCAATACAAATACACTTTGTATCGATACATTTGGAGATTTTAGCCTAACCTTAGCTGCCGCCAAGTAATGTATCGATACATATAGGATGTGTATCTATACTCACTTTATTGTATCGATACATGCTGATTTGTATCAATGTATCTAAAGGTTTTAAACATAGTATCGATACATTTATGCATTGTCTCATATAGCCCTTTAAAATTCTTTGGAAAATGATTTTTCTTGGCTTTAAAACATGTAGAACTTATCTAAAAGGTGTTTATATAAAATATATATTAAGAACACATTTTTAAGTGCTTTGAGGAGTTTAAGACACATTCTAGTATTTTTCATAGTGTTTACAAGATATTTCATGGAAAAGTACTAGTGTTGAAAATATTTAAAAACAAGCTAATTAAACTTAAGTTTTAGTTATATTAAAATCGAGATTAATTCAAAGCTAATGTGGCTAACACAAGGGGTATTTTGGAGCATTGGTGGCTAATTGGTACTCAAATATTTGTACTTTAACCAATTAAAAATTAAAAACATGCTCTAGCACACTGTGACTGATCATTTTTTGACAAGCAAAAGACAAAAGTGCCCTATTTGCCTTAGAACAGTGTTCGCTAAATGGCCTCCTATAAAGCTAAAAACTAGCTTTCATCATTATCTTTTTTGTTACAAGCTACTAGCCTCAAGAAAAAAATTTTAAGGTTTAGCAATAAAACAAAGCAAAGTCAAGAGCAAATCAAAGGCATTGGGGAGACTAACCAAAGAGGAAAGAATGGTGTCTTGCATGAGATGATGTTGTTCCTGTGGTCAGCATCAATTTCCACCCCATTTGGCAACATGATTCATATCATATAAATTCGTACACATAGATTCTCATTTTGCATATTATGATGTTATTATTGACATTTCTTATGTTTTAATCATAATATGCTTGTTAAAATGTCTTTCGGTGATGCCTATTTTATGTCTCTGATATTAGATGTTAGTTTATCAAATGTTTGTGATAGCATTTGTTTGATGTGTGCTAAAATCTAATTTGTAAAACAACCCCAAGTTAAATCTATACTAGCCTTAGTCAATAAGGATTAGCATAAATTTTATGTTCTTAATATATTAATTCTCTAATCTTAGGGATATATCAGGAGTAAATGTTTAGGATGATGGACTCATTAGTCTAAATAAATTTTATTTTTAGTCAAAAATCAAAAATGTTTTCAAGTACTTCATTCAAGCTTTGTTTGAAGCCTATCATCACTATTAGTGTGGATAGTGGATGACTTCATGGATTATTCTATGGGAGCTGGATTGGTTCATTACTTCATTACCATGGAACTTAGTGACTAGACATTCACATGTCTGATGCTTTAGCATGTGAGCATAAAGGTCTTAACATAAAACAACCTTCATTTCAGTACTGGCAGCATAATGACTCTGAAAAAAAATTCTTTAAAACTCTAAATGATTTTTCTAGAATTTTTTAGCATTTTTCCTAAAAAGGTTTCCAATTACCTTTACAGTGATACCTCATTTGCCTCGAAATCATTTTGGATGTGGAAGTTAAGATCTTTTCAACTGTTGTTGTTTGAAACCCTTAGAATCAGTGATCCACTTTCTACTTGGTGATTTGACCAATCAAGTGACTTTTCTAGATTTTTTTTAAAATTTTTCTAGAAAAGTTCATGAAATTCCCTTTCTAAAAAGTTATCATTTGTGATTTAATGATTCTGAACAAGTCTGAGATGATCTTTAAAAGTTCACAATCCTCATTTCCCTGTATTTGCTATCAATGCTTACATAAACTTCATTTCAAATATTAATTCTGATTAGAAAACAAGTTTTTAGGATTTTTAGAACATTTTTATATTAATTTTTATTGAGCTAGCTTTCCAATAGTTTGGTAGTAGAAACTATTAGACTAAATCAAAATAAATTCATAAAATTGTATTTCATGATGCGGAACCAACATTTCTAGTTATTTGAATAACTTGAAATATATTCAATTACTTTCATATGGAGTCATAACTCATGACATAGATATCTTTAGGCTTGGATCAAAACTCAAAATTATTTTTAAACTTAATTCCCATTTTCTATATAAAATGTCTTCTGATTTAATATTTATTTTTTAAAAAATATCTAAAAAATTTTGATTTCAAAAGTCACTCAATTTTTTTCTTTCCAAGGGGATACTACAACCTCGCTTTTTTTAGGAGATTTTCATACCCTTTCTTCTAAAGGGACACTCTAACCTCACTTTTCAAAAATACATCTAAGTTTTCCCTCCTCTGAGGTTTTTTGGACCTTTTATCAACCTTTTTACACCTAAAATGACCTTCAAATCTAAATATGTCCCAAATTGTCTATCCAGTTATTCCTTAACAACCAAGGTTGATTATAAGATGCATCCTAATCGTCCTTTATTTTCTATGTTTTCATACATTCATCTTTAATGCAATTTTTATTATATTCCTCTATGTCTTACTAACTTGTTTCTCTTCTAGATGATGATTTGCATTTATGTTTTAAAAACTCAAATTTCACTAAACTTAAGGTAATGTTCTATGCTAATATCCCTTCAGTACTTAATGTAGGGTATCCCCTTCCAAATCAATTTGGACCTTATTTTATTAAATCATCTATGTTTTTCCTCCCTTCTAGGTTGTATAAAGAGATATTAATCAAACTTTTATTGTAACAACCTAGATTCAATGTTTAAAAATTTGCATTCATAAGAAGGGGATTGGACATAAATAATGATAGAAAAAATAGAAAAATCGAGATTCAATAAGTTATGGCTAGTCCTTCTCCATCTAACAATTTTTGGACCCTTAAAAATGAACTCTGCTATAAACAATCTGTAAAATAAGTGCTGTGAGTTTTGTAACTTAGAATCATTAGTTTTAATAGGTATCCACTCATACCTAGCCACAAATGGTCAGTGGCAACTCCAAGTCATGGCCACTTCATAATGGCCATCAAGACTGATTGGATGAGTGATTTGTCTGATGGTTTTCCCTTTAACTTTCACCTTATCATATCTAATTCAAACCCTAATTAAAAGATGATCTAAATTTGAGTCCCACCTCCTTTTATTTTTAAGTCATAGCATGTTATTCAAAGGTGGCATGTCATAATAAGAGATATGAGTTTAGATACCTTAAATAGATGGCTTTCCAATTTGTGACTTATTGGGTCAGGAATTCTTACCTGGAGCCATTTTAGGCCTTTATGAAAATAGGAATTTATATCTAGGATTCTTTGCTAGTTTGATTTTTGGGTTAGTAGTTTGTACTGATGGAAGTCAATTGCTATACGAATGGTGCATGAGAATGCAAATGCATGTGTTGATGATGCAATATGATGATCTAAAAGCCTAATTTGATAATTTGTTATGACATGTTTAACCTAGTGCCTTTTCGTCTCGAGGTTTACCAATCTCACTCTTGATGTCCAAAGCTTTAAATTGATAAGGTTGTTTTTTAGTAACATGGAAGGCCCATAATTATAAAAAAAAGGTTTTTGAGCTTGATTGGTTATGTTTGGGATTCTTTTGATCAGTTTGCTTACAAATTTAATTAACACATTTTTGGTTTAACTGAAAGGATTGCTTTTAGTAATCCAAGTTGATTAACCTGATTTTTCAACGTACTATTGATAAAAGGTAAAAAAGAAATTATGGTTTTATGTTTTGGGTAAGGTTTGCTAGGGGGAAGATCTCGAATGTGTTTTCAAAATGGGAAATGTCTAAGAGTAACCAACTATAGTTTTAAGGTTCATTCTTAGTCTTTGGATGTGAAACAAATTTCTTGTACAATTTTTTCTTTTCAAAGTAACACTAAGAAATTCAGCTATTAATTTTGTCTATTTATCAAGCATTGTCAATTAAATGATAAACATGATTCAGATGGAATGCAAGAGTTATAAAAAGGAATTGAAAGAGAAATAAGCAATTGTATTTCATTCAAAAGAAGAAAAGTACAATCCTTAAAAAATGCTAAGGTATACAAAAATGTTAAAGATGGATTTTTCAAGTAGCTGGTGCCCTGATGCTAATGAAATCAATCTTCAACTAAATACTTTTTAGAAATTCTTCTTAAGCGACAAGGAGAACCTTCAAATTGCCTAACGATGTGGTAGTTTCCTTAGGCGTAGGAGGCATGCCTTTTTTTTTCTAGGCTTAGGTGAAAATAAGGTTTGGCAAGGTAGTTTTGAAAAGGATAAGTGGACCATGTTATGATTTAACTTTTGGATCATGCCATGGTGAACAGGTTAGGTTGGTGTTAGTCTAGGCTAATTATAGTCTAGACTTGGTTACATTTGGGTAAGAAAGAGTTTGGTGACTTAAGTTGCCTTTTTAGGTTTTTAACTTAAGTTGGTGTGTTTTTCTTGATACTCTTTTAGGTTTTTATCTAAGGTTTTTTCTTTTTAGGTTATAGAATGCCCTTTTGGGTTTTAACCTAAAATCTTGTTCAGGCATAGTATTTCTTGATGCAATCAAAGTTGATAGGATTAGGCAAGTCATCACATCTATTGCAGTTAAGATTAGGGTCCTCCAAAAAAATAAGTGTTTCACTATGTACAGCTCTTCCTAGTTTGAGGCCTATTTTCCTCAAGCGTCTTTGTGGCTTAGGAAGATTAGTTTAAATACTGGGTCACTTTTTCAAAATTAACAAGGATGAACCTTTTTGCTATAGGCTCTCATATATTTACCTATGATAGATGGTTATCATCATTTTCTCATGAATGAGATCGAGTTGCTCATAATGGTCCCTAACCTATTTAGCTTCTTTAAATTATGATTCCATCAAGACTCTGAGTAAGGGTATCTCAACCTTGATAGGTAGAATAGCCTTCATGCCATAAGTAAAGAAAATAAGGTAGCACCAATGAAAGTCTAAGCCATTGTGTGATAAACATGTAATGCAAAAGGTAGGTTCTCATGCTAATCTTTGTACATTCAGTCATTTTTTCAACTATCTTTTTCATATTCTTGTTGGAAACTTTGACTGATTTGTTCATTTTTGGGCAATATGGTACTGAGTTGTAATGCTGAATTTTGATTTAAGAATAAACTAGCATTGCCATGTTTTTCAAGTTGTGCAAATTGTTTGTAATGATCTATTTAGGGAGCCCATATCTATAGATGATATCTCATTTTACAAAGTTGCACAGCATAACTTTGGTGATATTGGTGCAGAAAGTTGTTTTTCCTCACTTGGTGAAATAGTCTATGGTGAATAGGAAGAAATAAAGCCTCTTGAAAGCTTTAGGAGTCATATGTCTAATCATGTCCATACCCTACATAAGGAAAAGGCAATGGAGTTACCATGACATGCAGAGGTGATAATGGGACATGGTTTTTTCTATTTAAATTTGGCACTTATGGTAGTTTCAAGCATAATCGATGCAGTCTTTCTCAAGGGTCATGCAATAATAGCCTGATCGCAGAACTTACTTCACTATTTAATGTTTATTGGCATGCATACTACACATTCCTTCTTGGACTTCTTCTAAGATTTTCTTGGCTTCAGAGGAATCCACATACTGGAGTAATACTTGATTCAAGCTTTCTTTTCTATAAAATCCCACCATCCAAAATAAAGCATACAACTATTCTTCGGATGCCTTTCCTATCAATTTTAGTAGCATGTTTTAGGTATTATTGATCTCTAACATATAGAAGAATGTCATGATACCATGGTAGTCCATCTCTTTCTTCTTTTATACTAGGTCAGAGCATTATGGGTACTCATATAAATAGGCATGACCTGTGACTTCCTGTTTCCCTTGAAAATAAAGGCTAAGGTTGCTAGAGCATTGGCCATTTAGTTTTTATCCTGAGGAAAATATAGGTAGTTGATTTCATCAAAGTCTTGTCCAAATTTAGATATTAGCTTTATTAAGTTAGCTTAGCATCCCAAGTGTCCCATTTTCTTCAAAACTAATAGATCATTAAGGCTGAATCCCTAAATACTTGTGGAGTTTTAATACCTTTTTTAATGATGTCCTAGAATCCTATTGCATGGGCTTTATATTCAGCTATTTTGTTAGTACAGTTGAAGTTGAGTCTAGTGAAAGGTTAGTAATTTCCATTAGGTGAGATCAAAATTGCCTAAATTCCATGCCCAAAGCACTATCAAAATGCATATTTCAAGATTGGCGATAATCAAGAGTATTTTCTGCTTCATCTAAAAACTAAAAATCCAAAGGGTGATAATCATTTACCTTTCTGCTTGCCAAGAAATCAGTTATTGCACTACCTTTGATTGCTATCTAATTTATGTACATAATGTCATATTCAAAGAGCAAGACTTGCCACTTGGCTAATTGTCATGACAAAAGCAAGGGCCTCGCATAAGTATTTGATAGGCCAAGTTTGGCGATTAGCCATGTGGTGTGCTATAGCATGTATTGCCTTAACCTCAAGCTATCTAAGCTAGAACATAACATAACTTCTCTACAATTGAATAGTTTTTTTAACACTTCATGAACTTTTTACTTAAATAATAGATAGCCTATTCTTTTTTACCTCGCTCATCACGTTGACCCATACACAACCTATAAACATGTTAAAAACTGATAGATATAGGATTACAGGTAGACTGAGGACTAGTGGCACAAGTATAGGTAGGTTCAAGAAGCAGTGCTTTATTTTAATCAAAAGCTTCCTACCAGTTTTGATTACATTCTTTGAGATTTTGTTTTTGAAGTAATCAAAAAATTAGATCACATTTGTTGATCAACTAACATATGAATTTGGCTATATAGTTCAATATTTTTAAGAAACTTCCACTTTCCTTTGGATTCAAGATGGTGATAGATTTTGAATGGCTTTGACCTTGTTGAAGTCAACCTCTATTCCTCTTTTATTTATAATGAAGCCTAATACCTAATAGGATATGATGTTTAAAGAGTTTTTAAGATTGGCAACATGTTCACTCTTTTTTATGGATTTGGCAATCATATCATCAACATAGACCTCTATTTCCTTATGCATAAGGTCATGGAATAATGTCACCATTGCTCTCTGATATGTTGCCTTGGTGTTCTTGAGTCTAAAAGACATAACCTTATAGCAAAAAGTACCTCACATGCTCATGAAACTAGTTTTTCTCATGTTCTCGGATGCCATTTTGATCTAGATGTAACCAAAAAATCTATCCATGGAAGAAAATAGTAATTCTTAGTAATGTGGTCCACTAAAGTGTCGATGCAAGGTAGGAAAAAGTTGTCTTTAGGGCTTAGTATAAATCCTTATCATCTAAACAAATTCACACTTTGCCATCCTTTTTAAGGAATAGAACTCTATTGCCATCCTTTTTAAGGACTAGGACTCTATAATGCTTGGGTTATGGCATTAAGCACCTTAAGCAGTGTTATGGGCAGTGTTAAGTGCAAAGCTTATAGTTGGGTTGAGTCCACTGTAGACACACTATTTTGTGTGGGCCAATATTTAAATATTAAAATTCATCATCTAAGGCACCATCGAGGCCACTCGAAGAAGCATGGTCAATTTTCCACATCTTTAGTCAAGGTAAGAAGGTTTGAAGAGTCAAACATATGAAATATCCATATTTTTATGTTTATGTCTTAATACATGGCTCAGGTATTGATACAATGCTCCCTGTCATCCAAATGTCAAAATCTCACCACTTGAATTAATACCAAAAGGCATAGTCTCAATACTTGGCCATGGTGTATCAATACAAGGCATAAAGTATCAATACTTTGGGAATTTTGGCTACAGTATTGATGCATAAGGTCTTGCTATCAATATAGGATTGTTTCAACCAAAAATGGTGATTTTAGGTCATGTCATATTGATACAAAGTATGAAGAATCAATACTGGCAAAAATGTTAAGCTTGGTATCAATATAATGGCTCATTATATCGATATCAGAGGCCAAAAATACAGTATGTATTGATAAAGTACTTATTGTATCAATACTTAAGGGCCTTTGGTATCGATGTGAAGTTCATTGCATCAATACCACAAGGTAAAATTTCCTCTATGTCATCCATTTTTCACACTTTTCTTCACTGTAACACCTAAACATGAATTTGGTCACAACATTGGCCTAAAAAATCATCCAAAATCAAACATAACTTCATACAAATGATGTGGATATCATTTTTGGGCTTTAAACATTGGGTTGACACATTGTAGAAAAACCTATTAAGCTTCACATTAGGGCATTTTAAGAGAAAATTTGATTTGATGAAAGACCAAATTAAGATTACTCATCCAATCAGTTAATGCATGGTTTTCTTTACCTGCAATAACCAAGATTAACCAATCAAATGTTGAAAGGTTTCACATTGGTACAATGAGTTATCATGTTGTACATGTCAAAAGTCCTATATGCCTTTTTTGCTACGTCATTTTAGTAGTTGGATTCTACCCCTATATAATCAACTTTCTTATTTAGCTGAAAAGATGTTACACCACATTTACATTAGCCACCAAAAACCTTTGAGCACTTTTAAAAACTCTATTCCCATATCTTCCTTTCCACCCTTCTAAAAGCCCTTCCAAAACATCTCATTTTCTCTATCTCTACCCTCAAAACCATCATCCATAGACACTATAACCAAAATCTCCTTTTATTCATTCCTCCTTGCTAATCCATATTAAAGAGAGGAAATATGAGCTCTACATTGCTTGGTTACTGCTTAAGTAAAAGGCTAGGAGTTAAGCTCTTCATTAGGGTATATTTTCTATCTCTTCATCATCTTATTTTTTGTTTTTCTTGGTCATCATCATCTTAGTGAACCTTCATGTTTTTATGACCCTATTAAGGCTTCCATGCATTATTATGGCTTTGTTTGTGGTAATCTTAGGATTTTGATGTCTTTCTTAGTGCCTTGCTATTATTCAGATGAACTAACATGCCATATCTAATTTGAACATTAAAACAGCCTCTACTTATGGATTTTTTGTGATGTTTTTCTTCATCTCAACATGCTCATTTCATGTGTAAATGTTCATTCTAGTATGTTTGATCTTTAAAGTGCCATTTAAATGCATTTTCGCCATGATTCTTTTTCTGAAATGCATGGATCACTTGTTGTTTTGAATGTTGCTCATGTTCGATGTTTTCACTTAGTTTAGTTCATCATTTGTTTGTTGAAATACTTTTATGATGCTTACCAAAATCTATTTTCAAAGAAAGCCATAAGTTAAGTCCATGCTAACTTTAATTAGTAGGGATTGGCATGGATCTAATGTTTTCAATATATTGATTCTCCAATCTTAAGGTATATCAAGCATAAATGTTTGGAATCATGGCATCAATAGGCCAAACAAATTATGTTTTGAACAAAAAATATATCATGCATAAAGTCTTTTTTTGAGTTTTGAATCATGATTAATGGTGGATAGCAGGTAGTTTGGTGGCCTATTCCTCGAGAATTGGATTGGTCTATTACTCCACTGTCATAGACCCTTATAGTTGGGCATTCATATGTTTAACATCTTAACACATGACCATAAAAGCCTAAAATTTAAAGAAACCCCTATTTTGGCATTGATAGCATTATGATCTTGATTTGAAAAATTATTTTTGGACTCTAAAGGATTTTTCTATAATTTGTTGACATTTTAATTGAAAGAGCTTTGAATTACCTTTACAACGATGCCTTGTTTGCCCATGGATTATTTCATGTGCGGGACTTATGTTTTTTCTGGAACCCTTAGTATTAGTAACTCATATACGACCCATTAGATGATTTTCTTAGATTTTTAAAGATTTTTCTTGAGAAGCTCATAAAATTCCTTTTTCAAAAAGGTACATTTTGCAATTTTAATAATTTCAAATGACTTCGTGGTAATTTTTTGAAGTGCACTGCTCCCTTTTTGCATCACTTGCTGTCAACACTGGCTTAAACCTGATTTCAAAAATTAATCCAGCCTAGAAGTGATCTTCTAGGATTTTTAGAATATTTTATATTAATTCTTGCTGAGTTACCTTTCTAATGGTATCTTGTTTGCCATTAGAAACCTTAGGACCAAATTGGAATAAATTTAGGAAGCTAGACAACACGTTGCTGTCCTCTAGTTTTGTCGAACTTGATAAAATCCATGAGGATGTTCCCTGAACCATCTCTTCGTGCCATCCAAATGACCAAAAATATATTCAATGGTTTTCCCCATGGTGTTGCATGTCACAACATGAGTTTTATTAGGTTCAAATCAAGACCTCAAATGCTTTTCAAAATTAATTTCCATTTCTTATTTAAATTATCAAGTTTCAATCCTACAACTTACATTTTCCTTAAGATACAATAAAAATTTTGACCTTGGAAAATCACTCAAAATTTCTTTTTTTGAACGATTTTTTAACCCCGCTTCTTAGGGATATTCTAGCCCCACTTTTCAAAACTCATCAAAATCTAAGTTTTTCTTTCCCTAGACTTCCTCAGACCTCTATCAAACTTTTTAGGCCTAAGATGACCATCGAATCCAAATACATCTCAAAATTATCAATTTGGTTATTCCTCAATAACCGAGGTCAATTACAATGTACATCTTGACTATTCTTCCATTTATATGTTTTCGCATATTCATTCCTAATGTAATAATTATTGTTCTTTTATGCTTCACTAAGATGTCTCCTTTCCCTATAATTATTTTGCAATCATGATTTTAAACTCGAATTTCATAAAATCTAAGGCAATTTTCTACATCAATATCGCTCTAGTGCTTGATGTAGAGTATACTTTTCTAAATCAATCTGGAGATCATTTTACTGAACCCTCTATGTTTCTCCTTCCTCTTAGGTTGCATAAATAGATATTAATTTAACATTTACCATGAAAACTTGAATTTAATTTTAACAAATTTTCATTTTTAGGAAGAGGATTACACATAGATAATGACAACAAAAAAATTAAAGAATTTGAGAGTTCGATAATTTATAGCTAGATAGGACTAATTTTGGGTGTGTGGTGGTGCTAATCTTTTCTAACACATAACCGAATCCCGAAACCTTTCTAAAAACAACTTTACTGTATGCAGTCCATAAAATCAGTGTTTTAAGTATTATAACTCCAAATCACTGATTTTGATAGGTATCCGATCATACCTAGCCTAAAATAATCAGTGGCGACTCTAAGTTTTGGCCATTTCATAATGGCCGTCAAAGACTAGATGGATGAGCAATTCATCCGATGGTCTTCCCCTCGACATTCATTTCATTATGCCTAATCCAAATCTTAACCAAGGGATTACCCAAAGGGGATCTTTTTTTACCTTTTTTTTCATTTTAAGTCGAGTACCACCATGCTAATGGCAAGTCTGACACTTGTATAGTAGATTGGTCAAATTATTGGTGAGTAAAGATTGAAACTTGGATAAGCCACGTTAAGGAAGTATATGCTTTGTGCTAGATACAAACTCTAAGTGCACTTAGCCAAGCTTTCATTAATAGCATCTATTTTTTTTCTTTACCTCTGGTTGTAATCATTTTGTTCAAGCTAGACAACTCTCTACCAGATATCTTACCTCTTTGATGGTGTTATCAATCATTTGGCCTAGTATGATCATATCAATAAAGTTCTTCAAGCATTTCCTTTGAGCTTCTCATAATAGGGAACTCTTAGAATGTTGACGAACATGATTGTCATCTCTTTTTTGGTTAAGGGAGGGTGAACCTAAGCAGCCTTTATTGACACTTAATTTTGTCCGAGCCCTTTTTTGATAGTTTAAAAATAATCAAGACCAAGAACTTAGTAGCCACCTAGTAAGGGTGGATTTCTTTAAGTGGATTGGATGTTTCAAGACCTTTTTAGTGATATTTAAATGGTCGCAAGCGCATGTGACAAAATTAGTGACATTTTAAGGGTCATAAAGAACAAATCTTGGATAAAAAAATAGATATCAAGGTAAGAAATTAGCTTTTAAATTTACACTTACGAAATTTTGAAATTCTTTTTTGTAAATGATATCAGTCAAATTTTTCATTTTTTGGAATTTTTTTAAATTTTGAAAAATTGATTGTTGTATATTTTTACGATATCTGTGTGGTATTTATGCTAGTACTCACCATGAAAAATCAAAAATATTTAAAGAAAATTTTATATTAGCATTTTATACAATAAGGTGTCAAGTTGTTAAATTTATTCCTTAAATTTGAACTTTTCATAAAATCACGAGTATCACGCTCGTAAAATTTTTTTGGTAAAAATTATTCCAGATTTTAAATTTTTATCTTTATTAATTTTAAAAATTAATATTTTGATTAATGTGTTTGGATAAAATTCATTTTTATAAAATTTGAATATATATTTTTAAAATTTCTTATTTCCAAGATACGAAGTTTTTTTCTCCATAAATTTTTTTGGGGATTTTTTTGAGTTTAAAATCCTTCAAATATTTTCATTAAATTCATATTAGAACAATTTTTAAAAATTTAATTTATTTTATGAGTTTTTCATTGTTTTCAAATGATAATTTTATTCCAAAAAGGTTTTTGCTCATAAAATTTTACAAGTTTGGAATTCTTAAGTGCCTTTTTCCTGCACGTAAAATTTCTTTAGATTGCCTTTTTTTAATTTTTACATGAAAATTTTATTAATTTTATTTTCAATGGGCCAAAATTTAATTTTTTTTATTTCCTAGGCTTTAAAACCCGTTAATTTTTTCAATGGGCCCGATAAGCCCATTAATTTTTCAATAAGCCCATTAATTTTTCGATAAGCCCAATGAGTCAACTTTTATTTTAAAACCTTATTTTGATTAAATTTCTAATTAAATTTGATATTTGATATTTTATTTTTTGAATACATAAGTTTTAATTTGTTTTTGTTCAAATTTAGGTTTTTTCCTTTTCATATTTCTAAATGATGATGTCATGCACGACATCATCATACAAAATGACAAACTCATTAATTGCACTTTATCAAAATGAAAAAAGATAAAAACTAAATGAATGAATAAAAAATGAAATTACTAGAAATGTATAGAACCATTAAGTCTAGACTTGTTCTTGGAAGCCTTTGCCAATTCTCCCTCTTTAGAAAGGAAGAAGAAACTTTTGAAAAAAAATGCTTTGGCTTTCCTCAAGAAATAATAACTAAAAAACCTTGAAATTCTTAATTTTTCAAGCTTTTAAAGGTAATTTTTCTTATAAAATTTTTCATTTTTCTTTATTTCATGTTTGATTATTCATTTTGGTGAACTTTATGAATACTTGAGCTCATGGATTTTGATCCATTTTGAAAGGTTAAGAATGAAAGCTATGACTAAAGTTTCCCAATTTTATTGTTAAATTTGATTTTTGCTAGAAATAGTTTTATTTTCATCAAACTAATCCATATTTGTTGGTACAATTTTACATGTATATATTTTTATATTATTTTTCTTAATATTTTTCATGTTGATTTATGTTGATGTATTCATTATTTATTATGTTTTTATGCATATTTATGCTTGGTTAAAATTATGACATTTATGTATGTTGATATTCATGAAAATATGTGATGAATATAACTATTTTAGATGACATATATATGCTAGTTGACTATGAGAGTGACCTTTGATGCAATATTATTTAATGTTTTCATGAAATTAGAACTATTTCGTAAAGTTTAAACTTATAGGAGCCTAAAAATAATTTTCCCAAAATTTTCAGGACCTTGGAAAGGTATTACCTTGCCGATATTTACAAAGCAGATTTTGTAATATTTTGATTTTTAGGTTATTTTGTAATTATTGAAAATATAAATACTAAATTATAAAAATTGCAAAACTTTTCTATAGCCATCCAATCTCCACCGAATCATGCAAAGACCTTTAACAGTGTTTTTTCATGGTAATTCTAATATGTAAAAATATGTTTTATGCATTTTTCATCATTTTGGGGTTCTTTTGTAATTTTAGAAAATTTAAAGGCTTATTTGCAAAATTGCAAAATTTTTTTTTAAAGGCGATTAGTGCCTGGCTGAATTGATTATGTGATCGTAAGTATGATTTCCATGAGTTTTGTTATGTTTTATGCTGTTTTATGATGTTAATTTCATGTAAGGACTATATTGCAAAGTTATAAAATTTTAGGGATCATTTAGAAAAACTTTACATTTTAAAGTTAATGAAAAATGTTCGACATTTTAAGAATATTTCTAACATTCCCTCGGTCCTCTAGAGGGGTGTAGAAATTATTAAAACTTTTTGCATTCCTCTAGTTTTCCTATAGGGGTATGAAATGCAATTTTAAAAAATTTAAGGGCCTATTAGCAATTTATGCATTTTAGGTCTTTTTTATGTCCTAATTACGCATGGAGGGTATAATTATCATTTCATACCACTATTGAGTCCTCTAGGTTATCAGGATACCTATATATCGAAGGTACACCTTAGAGGTATTTTAATAATTTACATTAAAACTATCCTTTAGGATCACTAGGATACTTCTACGTCAAAAGTGCATGATAGGGATAGTGTTAAGTGCTCTAGGTTACAGGGATACTTTTATGCCGAAGGTAAACCATAGGGATATTTTAGTAATTTATAATAAAACTAAGTCCTATGCAATCACCGGGATACTCGTAGGTTAAAAGTGTATAGTAGAATAGGTTCATTTGTTTATGAAGTTATCGAATCCTTTAGGGTATTGGAATACTTATATGTTGTAGGTACACCCCAAGGATATTTTAATCATTTTCCATAGAATCAACTTCTATGTCAATGGTTTTTTCTTCATGATAAAGGTGTACATTAAGGTTAGGTTGATCTTTATGATCATTCTTAAGTCCTTTAGGTGTACCATGATACTTTTATGTCAAAGGTAAATCCTAAAGGCATCTAAGTAATTTTATATCAAAATCAAATCCTTTAGAGACAGTATGATACTTTTATGTCGAAAGTACTTTAAAGGACATTTTAGTCTCATCGACTATGTCGAGTCCTTAAGACTAGTTTCGCACATGTAATTGAAACTGAGTCTTAGGAGAGATTTTATAATTTATTATAAAATTGGAATTTTATAAAATCAAGGCAATATCTCTGATGCTAAAATACTACATGAATTTCTCCCAACATATGAGAGGGGTTCTATGGATTATTTTAATAATGAGCTAGCCTTGTCAAAGAAAAAAAGATTGATATTTTTAATTCTAATAAAATTAAACCTTTTTGTACCCCACTACCTCTCCAATGGGGTACAAAAGATATTTTGATATCTTAAGATCTTTTGTATTCCACTGGCTCTTTAGTAGGGTATGTAAGAGATTTCGATTGTGAAAATAAAACCCTTTTTATTCCTCTAATTATCTAGTATGATACAAAAGATATTTAGATTTTTGAAATATTTCGTATTCCTCCAACTCACCAATGGGGTACAAAAGAGAATGATAAAAAATTCTTTATTCTTCTAGTCTTCAGGAAGGTGCAAAAGATATGTTGATTTATGTTGATTTATTTATTATTTATTTTTATGCATATTTATGCTTGATTAAAATTATGACATCTGTGCATGTTGATATTCATGAAAATATATGATGAATAAAATTATCTTAGATGACATATATATGTTGGCTGAATATGTTTATGGCCTTTGATGAAATATTATTTCATGTTTTCATGAGATTTAGAACTATTTAGTAAAGTTTGAAACTTTCAACAGCCTAAAAATAATTTTCCCAAAATTTTCAAGGCCTTAGAAGGGTATTTCCATACTTGGTCTATTCTAATAAAGTTGACTTCATGATGTTTTGAGTTTTTAGGCTTTTTGTAATTATAGGAAATATAGGGACTAAGTTGTAACGATGGTAAATTTTTTTCTATGGCCATCCAAGCTTGTCCGAATCATGTAGAGACCGTAAGGAGTGTTTTCAAATTAATTCTAATATGCATAAATATGTTTAATGCATTTTTCATCATTTTGGGGCCTTTAAAAAATTTAAGGGCTTATTTGAAAAACTATAAAATTTTCATTCCAAGGCCATAGGTGCTTGGCCGAATTAGTTATGTGATCTTTGGTATGATTTCCATGATTTTTGTTGTGTTTTATGTTGTTTTGTGATGCTTATTGCATGTAAGGACTATTTTGTAAAGTTAAAAAATTTTAGGGACATTTAAAAAAACTTTTTACATTTTAGAGTTAATTAAATATTTTAGGCATATTAAGAATATTTCCAAGATTCCTCTAGTCCTCTAGAGGGGTGTAGAAATTACTACAACTTTTCATATTCTTCTAGTTTTTCATTAAGAGTACAAAATATATTTTTGAAAAGTTAAGGGACCTATTAGCAATTTTTGCATTTTAGGTCATTTTTTATGTCGTTACCCATGAAGTGTATTATTATTCTTTCATACCCCCATCAAGTCCTTTAGGTTACCAAGATACTTATAAGTCAAAGGTACACTTTAGAGGTATTTTAGTAATTTAACATTGGAATCGAGTCCTTTATAGTCACAAGGGTAATTCTACATTGAAGGTGCATAAATGATAGGTTTATCATTTTATAGAGTTATTGAGTCCTCTAGGTTACTAGGTACTTCTATGTTGAAAGTAGTCCTTAGGGACATCTTAGTAATTTATGTTACAACCAAGTTCCATGTGATTACTGGGATACTTGTAGGTCAAAGGTGGCCAATAATAATAGGCACCTTTGTTTATATAGCCATGGATCCTTTAGGGATACTAACATGTCAAAGGTATATTTTATTAATTTTTGCTAAAACCGAGTTCTATGTAATCAATGCGATTTTTTCTTGACAAAGGTGTGCATTAGGTTAGGTTTATCTTTATGATCTTTTCAAGTCTTTTAAGGGTACTGAGATACTTTCATATCAAAGGCATACCCTAGGAGCGTTTTAGATAATTTTATATCAAAGTTAAATCCTTTAGTGATACTAAGATACTTTCATGTTGAAAGTACTGTAAAGGACATTTTGGTCTCATTGACTATATTCGAGTCCTAAGACTAGTTTCGTACATGTAGTCAAAACTAAGTCCTTGGAAAATTTTTATTATAAAACTAGAATTATCATAAAATCAAGGCAATATCTCTAATGTGAAAATAGTACATAAAATTTCCCCAGCATATGAGAGTGGTTTTACAGATTATTTTAATAATAAGATATCTTTTTCAAAAGAAAATCGAGATTTTTTAATTCTCATAAAATAAAACCTTTTTACTCCCCCGATTCTTTAGTAAGGTATAAAAGATAATTTGATTACTTAAGACCTTTCTTATTCCATCGGCTATTTAGTGGGGTACATAAGAGATTTCGATTGTTAAAATCAAACTTTTTGTATTCCTCTAGTTATCCAATTGGGTACAAAAGATATTTGGATTTTTTAAATCTTTCATATTTCTTTGGCTCTTTAGTGGGGTACAAAAGATAATAATAGAGCTTCCATGTTCTTCTAATCTCTAGAATGGTGCAAAGAATATTTTGATTTTCAAAAATATTAAAAACCCAACTTTCTTATAGGGAATAATAAAATCGTTTTATAAAATGTTATATATGAGAAATATAATTGAATATCTAACATTGAAATTGAATAAAGATTAAAATTTATGTTAACATATAATTAATAAAGCACCGATTACTTGGCTAATGAAAAGGATCATTATGTACTTGTGATTGTAATCAACTCCCTAAACCTTGTGAACTTTGGTATTTTTTTAGATCTTGAAGTTTGTTCTAAGGGTTTCATAACCTTCAAAATACAAACACTGATAGGTGACCAATCTCACCTAGCAAATGGATGGGTGATGACTCTAAAATAAATAGTTATTTCGTAATGGTTATTTAGGTTTAAGTCTGATGAGCAATTCATCTTGATAACTTAGTCTCCAAACAAAAAAAAATGATAAGAAAAATAATAATGATATGGCCCCTAAAATAAAAGAAATATAATAATATATAGTGTTAGCTTTAAAGGAGAAATTGAACCAAGAGGGGGTGAATTGGTTCTATAAAAACTTGATCAATTTAAAGAAAATTGAAAATTAAAAATAAGATAAGGAAGAGAAAAACCAACAATTAATGTATAGAGGTTTGGTCCTTTAATTCGGCACCTATGTCCTTTCTTCTTGGTACTTTCTTACCAAGGTGATTCCCACAATGCACTAAGCAAATTATTACCTTTAAGGCTAAGGTATATAACCTTACACTACTATCTTTTAAGGCTTTGATAGAACCTTTCAATTCCTTTGAGAATTTTACCCTAAACTCTCAAATATTTTCACTCACTTTCACACAACCCCTTTTGTGATATGAATGAAGTGTTTTGCAAACAAATTAAACCTCTAGTAGATGGATGTTTACTGGAATTTAAGTACAAGATGAATGAGATACAAATAGGCTTGAAGAGTATAAATTTGATACAAGTAGAAATAAAGAATTTGATGATCTTGAGCTTTTGTCGTTCAATGATTTAATGAAATTTTTATATCTGCTTCTTCAGCTGTTTGGAACCTCCATTATAGCTAGAAATTGATTCATAGACATTGGGCATTTAATATGGTGGTTGGAGAGTCGTTGTAGCCTTCATAAATGCTTATTTCTATTTAGTCCCATGCTACAGTATTGAAACAATACCAATAGTATTGATACAGAAATAAAAAAATTGACCGTTACAACTTGTTGTATCGATACAGGGATCTGAGTATCGATACTAAGCAAGCTGTATTGATACAGATACTATTGTATCAATACATTTGAGGGTTTTAGCCAAACCTTAGCTACTGCCAAGCCTTGTATCAATACACATGGGGTTAGTATCGATACATAGTAGGTGTATTGATACATACTTGTATCGATACATTTGTGGATTTCAACCAAACCTTGGCTATTGCCAAGCCTTGTATTGATACTCATGGGGTGAGTATCGATACTAAGTAGGCTATATCAATACATACACACTTGTATCGATACATTTGATGGTTTTTAAGCATAGTATCGATACATTTGTTCTTTGTATCGATACCAACCTTTAAAAATGTTTGTAAAATGATTTTTGTTGACTCAAACAAATCTAAAAAATTATTCTAAGTATAAATATACATTTTAGAGCATATAATTCTCGAAAAATTACAAACTTATTATTTTTCAAAATGCTTTTCAATTTAAACACAAATGCCAAGTTTAGTATTAATTTAACTTAAGTTGTTTGTTATATCAAAACTAAAATCAAGGTTAATAATCTCCCCCTTTTTGATATAACAAAACTTAAGATAAATTTGCTTATTTTTTAGATTAATGGAAAATAACTCCCCCTCAATAAAGCAATGGTTTTCAAAAATTTTATTTTGAGTAATTCGGTTTTTAATATTGCCCAAGATTAGAAAAATCAAGCTTATGTTCAATATCAGCATGTAATTTGGGTTCCAACATCAACATGTAATTTGGGTTCCAACATATGCATAATAAATTCATGTAAAGCATATATAGCAACACATTACAAATTTAAGGCATTTTTTCCCTTTTTGGTTTTTATCAAAATAGAATTCAAGGATGCTAATGCAAAGCAAAGTAGGAAATGCAATCAAAGTGGGCACAACCAAAGACAAACTTATTTTAGCATAAGATAAAGTTAATAAAGAAAGCATAAAGTTTGAAAACATAAGAGATATCTTAAAACCATAAAGTTTGACAAACATAATAGATATCTTAAAATGATCTTAAAACGATATCCTAAAACCATAAAGTCTGACAAAGTAAGAAATTAATAAACACACCTAATTTGACTAGACGTCATTGGTCAGAGGATGCTCAATGGGTGGAGAAGTAGGTGGAGGCACACGAGGAAAGGCAGGAAAAAAAGCATGGAATTGCTTCATTAAAGCTCGATGACTATGCTCAAGAGTAGAGAGACGAGCATCGATTTTATTGAGGAAATGGTCGAATCATCCCTCCCATTTATCAAAACGGCCCATAATAGAAGTGAACATAGTGGGAATGTCCATAGGCGCAGAAGATGAGGTAACGGGAGCTGAAAGTGCGGAAGGCTCATAATGCTCCATATCATCATAATTATCAGGAGCATGAGCATTTAGTTGCTTAAGTGGTGGTTGTCGATAAGCCTTGGGAACAAACTCAGCAGCTTGAATTTCATAACTGGCAAGGCCCATGGATTTGGGACTAATGTAGCAATAAATGGTTACCATAATTCTAGAGTCGTATGAAAGATTGAGACCTTGGGTGTCGAAGTAGTAATTCAAGGCCATGCCATGGAGAAGACTATGACAACCAAAAATGCAAAAAACAAGGTTTGCGAATATGAAATAGGTTAAATTTGGATGATTGCTGGTTTGAATCATATGAGGCCACCAATACTCCATGTCGCTAATTAAGGTGTGTTTGGTTCTGTATGGACGGAGCACATGTGAGATGATAAGATAAAGCAAGCGATCGACCGAATAAAAGAGCGTGGCTTTGTTGTTTGGAGTGCACAAGGCAGTGGGAGCTAAGCCTTCATGGATTATGCCTTCATTAGGAAAATCGAAGGCAGATGCAAGAGAAGCCAAATTGATGAGGAGATCTTATCCCAAAAGATAGGACTGAATAGCAATGACATTATTGTGGTCATCAATAATGAGAGAGGCATTGCTAAGGCATACACGGACAAGATTTTCATGAATAGGAATATTTAGAGAAAGAATTTTGGTCCATCTAAAAGTTTAAAAAATCTAAAGGTAAGGATAATTAATGGACCGAAGAAAGGGAAAATCGATGACTCGACATTGTTGGATGGGCATCCGAGCATAGATGGTGGTGAAACGCTCACAAGTTCATGCGTCAGGGAAACATAAGTCGTAGAATGACTGATTTTGGGCCAGAGATGGTTAATAAGTGGAAGAGGTGGAGGCACAAGTGACAGGACCTTGACGACGTGCTATTTTGTTTGGTTTGGGAGGCACAGTTGTGTTCGAAGACTTTTGTTGAGCAAGTGGTGAGGGAACAAGTTAAATGTGTTAAATGCTGGTTAGGGAAAATAGTCGAACAGGTGGTGGGCACTAAATTTGGTTTACAATTGGTGTGATATAGTGAACAAATCCATAGTTAATCGCACTAATGAAGTGGGGAAAAGTTTAGGAATGGAAAAAGAGTCAAATTTTGGGAAAAAATTTGGACAACAGTAATGGATTTAGAGAGGGAAGTGGTGAGGGTTATGCTGATGGGGTGTTTTAATTTTTTGATGTTTTAGATGATGGTGATAGATTTGGAAATGGTTTTGGGTAAATGTGATAAAGGAAATTAGCTTATGAAGCAATCAATCGGGAGATAAAGGGTGATGATGATGAGTTTTGAACTTTTGAAGATTGAATGAGAGAGAGACGGTTTTGTGAGAGAGAGATGAACAGTGCATTTGAATGATGAAATCACACGTGAGGGGTTTTAAATAAATAGTAAGCATCGATACAGAATAAGTAGTATCGATACAAAGAACATTTATGGGTTCTGTATTGATACAAGGAACTGGGTATCAAGACTTAGATCAAATTGCTCTGTATCGATACAAGCTGAAAGGTATCGATATAGAAGATGTAGGTATTGATACAAAGAACAAGTCTGGGTTTGTATTAATATAGTGGAAACAAGTCTCGATACATGGAAGAAGAATGTATAGGGATCGATATAGATGGCCTAATAAGGGGTTATTTCCAATAAGATGACATCAAATTAGGTATATTTTTAACCTAATTATACTTTGAAAAACATTTAAAAATACAATTTGGACAAAAATCAAGATCATTTTGCATGGATAATTCAAAATTTAATCAAGATCCAACAAAATTATCCAAGAATGAGAAATTCATAACAAATGAACACTATCAAATAAGTAAGTGTGTAAAACTAGTTTTATCAAACTAGACATGATGCAAACAATATTAAGGCAATGTATTAGGATTTGATCAAATCATAAAATTTAGGGTGCATTCATTAAGCCAATTTCTCTTCTAATTGTGCAAAATTTATCATTGTCAAGTGGTTTAGTGAAAGTATCAGCTAATTGATGCAAGTTATCAATGAATTCAACCACTATATCACCTTTTTGCACATGATCTCTAATGAAATGATGTCTAATTTCTATGTGCTTGGTTCTAAAGTATTGGATTGGATTTTTGGTGGGACAAATGGCACTAGTATTGTCACATTTAATTGGAATATGATCCATGGTAATGCCAAAATCCTCTATTTGTTGTTTTATCTATAAAATTTGGGCACAACAACCTCCCGCAGATATGTATACTTTGGTTATGGATAAAGCAACACTATTTTATTTCTTGGAAAACCATGATATGAGCATATTTCTAAGAAATTGACATGTACCAGAAGTGCTTTTCCTATCAATTTTACATCCACCAAAATCCACATTGGAATAAGCTTGTAAGACAAGAGATGATTCTTTTGGATACCATAAGCCTAGATTTGGAGTGTCTCTAAGATATCTAAAGATTATTTTCATAGCAATTTGATGTAACTCTCTTAGTGATGATTGGTATCTAGCACATAGGCATACACTAAATATTATGTCAGGCCTACTTGTAGTAAGATATAGCAATGAACCCATCATAGACCTATAAAGTTTAAAGTCAATGATTTTACCTTCTTTATCCTTTTTAAGCTTTGTTGAAGTACTCATAGGAGCGGAACAAGGCTCTGCCTCATCCATTTTGAACCTCTTGAGTAATTCCTTGGTGTACTTTGCTTATTGATGAAGATGCCATTTTTAGTTTGTTTAATTTGTAACCCCAAGAAGAATGTTAATTCTCCCATCATGCTCATCTCAATCTCACCTTGCATTAACTTAGAAAATTCTTGACAAAGAGATTTATTAGTGGCACCAAAGATAATACCATCAACATAAACTTGAATCACCAAAATGTCCTTATTTTTTACTTTTATAAAAAGAGTTTTGTTAACATTTCCTCTATTGAAACCTTTTTCAATTAAAAAGTTTGAGAGTCTTTCATACCATGCCTTAAGTGCTTGGTTTATTCCATATAAAGCTTTTGAAAGTTTAAACACATGATCGAGAAAATAAGGATTTTCCAAATTGGGAGGTTGCTCAACATAAACTTCCTTATTAATGAAGCCATTTAAGAAAGCACTTTTGACATCCGTTTGATATAACTTGAAATTGTTGAAACATGCAAAAGCTAATAGTATTCTAATGGCCTCTAGTCTAGCTACGGGGGCATAAGTTTCATCATAGTTAATTCCTTCTTCCTGACTATATCCTTTCACTACTAATCTAGCCTTATTCCTATTATTGCTCCATTCTCATAAAGTTTGTTCCTAAAAACCCATTTAGTACCTACAAGGGGATAATTACTATGTTTCTCAACTAAATTCCATACTTTGCTCCTTTCAAATTGGTTTAACTCCTCTTGTTTAGCCATGATCTAATTATCATCTTTTAGATCCTCATCTAAATTCTTGGATTCAATTTGTGAAAAAAAGGCAACATAATTGCATGTATTTCTAAGGGATGATCTAGTTCTTACCCCTTGCTAGGATTACCAATTATCTCACCTTCTTTGACATAAGTCAACTCTCTAAGATATTTTTTTTCCCTTTCTACTTGAGTTGGCTCATGTAGTTCTTCCTCTTTTGGATCTTCTTAATTTTGCATTGCTTATCCTTGCTCCTTATGTGATGTTT